>JABXJD010001496.1:0-85427 GCA_013375575.1 Percina caprodes | reverse complement strand
TTAGCGCAGCGCCATTGCAAACACCAAATTGGGCGCGTTATCCTCTCCAGCTCCACCCTATGGTCAAAAATCACCACATCCTATTGCAAAAAAAAACATGGAGACAGCCATAATTGCTAAACTCAAGGCTTTGCAGATGCTACATCCATTGTTTTTACAGTCTATGGTGCTGCTACGTGAGATAACTGGTTAGACTAAGTCTCATTAAATGTTGATGATATGATAACAGCGTGAAAGCTTAAGAATACAAATGAAGCTCTTGGGACAGAGTGCAAGTATATATGAGCATTGATGTGTGCATTTGTCAGGGAATGTATTTGAGTATGAATGCTCAGGCATACACTAGTAAGTCAGCACACCAACAAAATCACAACGCTTCTCTTCCCTTCTTGGCTCAACATATTTGAACATGAAAGTCATTTCTTTCACTACTGTACTGGTTGGCACTTTTCCTTTTCCCTTTGTTTTCTTATCATTATGAAGTCACATTTTAGCTCAGTTCACTAAAAAACACACAATAACAGAAAAACCAATGGATGGGCTAATCCTGCAGAGATGTTCTTCCCTCTTCACTCCTGTAATTGTCTTTACTGAGATGGACATGTTGAAACCTGAGAAAGATTCAGCTTTACAGTGACACAGAAACCCCTTCAATCCCAGGCCAGGGGCAGTCTTAGAGCATGCTCAACCATTTAAAAAAAAACATATTCCCTCTACCTGCTTCTATAAAACGGCACTTGGCCACCTGCCTAACTGCCTCTCTGACCCTTCCTGCAAAACTGCAAACGGCTTTTCAGTCACACAGTCTTATTGGAGTGCTATTAAAGGATCCTTATACGTTACATGTAGAGAGGAGCTGCTAACTGTGGCACAGCAGCAGTAGGGGAGAGCAGGCTACTCCCAGCACAGATGAATAAAAAGCCTGCTGATCGGTTTATCAGAAAATTGTTTTCTTTTCCTTTGTCTTTGTATAGCAAAGTCAATGTCACCACCTTCAAACACAATTATATCAAATTCTAAAAAAATTTCCTTTAAAAGATATCATTAGTTGCAGTTCATGTCAAAATCTGACTTCCGTGGACTTTTTTATTACCAATGAGTTGGTATCAGAGTTGATTCTGCACGTTGCAATAGAAATCAAGGGCAGAGGTACAGAGGAAGAAACTGGGTTGCACTTTCCCAAAGTCAGTCACTTTGTTAACACATGGAAGCTTCTGCTCTGTACGTTCATGACATAACATTAAATCCTACACTGCTCATGCTAGGAATAACTTTTAGTCCACACTGAGAAGATGAGAGCAAAGAGAAGATAAATCCAAGCCCATATCAAGAAAGACACTGGGTCAAATCATTAAACAACACATCTATACTTGAGGCTTTGTCACAATCTGATTCAACTATGGGCAGACATAACCATAAATATCACGCAGCTAGGAATGCAAGACGTTGATGTGAATAATAGAGAGCAAAAGGTTTGAATAACTGAGCAACTAGTGAGCATTGGAGGAGAGCCATGCAATTCACTTCCAAGTCTATTAGTCAGCCTTTGGTCTCAATCATTAGCAAGGTCTTTTTGAGAAGCCGTCAATAAAAATCATCAAAACCGGAGACTGGGGACGTCTGGTCCCCCTATGATTTGACGGACTTAAAAACACACTTTCAGTTTTTCAGTAACGTAAAAAAAGTAACGTTACTTAATAGTGAAATGCGAACGTTTGTTGCTAACGTTTAAAAAAAATAACAAGTGGGCATCAAGTTCAACCCGTAGAAAGGTTATAACCTGGTATTTATAAGTCGAGTAGAAATGAAATGAATTAACATATATTGAAAGCTACAACTTTTCTCTGCAAGGCTTGGCGCAAGCTAGCTAAAAGTAAGTTGAGTGAAAACTTCGACAACGTCGCTAACCTCAACTCACAGCGTTAAAGACTTAACAGTTTACCTTCGTAGCAGAGTATGCCAATGTTGTTGTTCATTTTGTCCAGGTACTGGTAGTTCAACAGGTCCATTTTCGTTAGTAGCATTTATCGAGTTTTACAAAAAGAAGACCAGCTTTTTACTTCTTCTCTTCTCAAGCGACGGTCAAAAAGCTAAAAAAAAAATAAAAAAGGCCCAGCCTTCAACTTTAGTTTTACAGAAACCCCCTAGAATAAAATAAAACTCCGCGGAGAAGATTGACACCAATGCTTTTTTAATATGGGTAAATGTATCGCGGTGATAGAGCAACAACAAAAAAAAGAGTAGCGTCAGTTCTCCTCACAGCCAGCTGTAAGTCGACTGCACTGACACGCAGGCTATGCTTGGTATGACTCCTATGCTGCACCAGTGGTTTCCTCTGTTGCTGAGAGGAACGCACTGGGCATGCTCCATAAATCCCTGGAGCGCGTCAAATATCACAAATGTTTTACGCACAAGATCAGACTCTCCAAACACATCCAGACACCCAACGAGCTGCAGTAATCCCATATAAATTTGTCGGGAGGTATAAAGTATATATAATGTATAACAAGAAGGCTACCAATCTCGTATTTTGCCACAGACTATAAAACAGGCCCAAGATAAATTGAGGTACAGCATGTAGGCCCATGTCCCAATAGGTAATAAGTGAGAACTAAGAAGATAAAAAGTAACATAAACGTAGGCCTATGTTAAGATTGATTAACTTATCACAGAGTATGAATCCCTTCATGAATATTATAGTGATAACATAAGTCAGTGTAAACTTGTCTGTATAGGAATAATGCCACGATTGTTTATTTTATACATATATAAAAATATATAAAAAGCAGGGAGCTGGGAAATATTTAAAAAAAAAGACATGAAAAGAGAAGGAAAAACTTAAGTGACAAGAAGGACAAAGAAAGAAAAAGGCCGGAAGGTAAAAAGAAAACTGTGCTTCTCTTTAAGGGGTTTTGCTTGTAAGCCACTTCTTTTGACAAAGATCTACATCTACAGTTATTTTGGTGTCAGGCTTCTTACAAACAAACAAAATATAATATAGAGATTTAGGATTTTTCTTTGTCCATATACCAACCAGAGGGGTAAGCGTGGTATATGGACAGAGTTATACACGTAAAAAGAAAAAGAGTAGATGTAAATATTCTACGTGCAATATGACAAAAAAGTATGTTCAAATTGCCTATAGTTGTCTTACAAATGCAGGGAAAACAAACTTCACTGTGTTGATGGAAATAACATGTTCCTGAGGCCCAGTAAAGTCTCCTCAGTTTCAGGGTGGATCTCTCCTGCCCCCTGGTGCTTCAGGTGGGCTATACCAAGGTTTGGGTTTCAATGAAAGGGGAATGATGTGGAAAAAGGCAAATGGGATGGAACACGTTAATGTGTATCATCATCATCATATAGTTGAATATAATGGAAATATGACTAATCATATTACATGGTTTGTGTGGAAAGAGTGGAGAACAGTTGCCTCTGTGTATTTAAGTGAGAACACAATGAGCAGGGTGTGGCTGCACTTTCGAACATGAGTATATACACAAACAAACATTTGCCATCTGCATGTTTTCGTGTGACACCTACCCGCAAAACACACAGATGGGAAATTAGAGGAAAAGCTCAGACAAAGAAATTATTACCTGTGATATCACTGCAACCTCAATAGGTTGGACCCAGCATTGAAGCCAAAATGTATAAAAGCACTAGAAATGACTCAGAAAGAAAAGGAAAATGTTAAAAGACAATCTGATGATAACACAATAACAATTTGCTTGGGTAACCTTGAATTACATTGCATTTGCTTATATGTATACTTTATAATCATACAATATATGTGCTGAGTGTTGTTAGATAAGATTTAGTTACTTGGGTGACTGATTTATCTGAAGAGGCAGTTCAGTCAGTAATGCCTTTATCATGTGTTTGCCCTGAATTACATTTCTTAAATCAGTAAAGATTAAGACAGAGAAAAACAGACCAATGTTTTTAGCCAGATGAAGTATGAAGATTGACTCTCAGTAAATCAGGGATCCGGATCCAAGCAGAATAGGAAATTAACATGCAGAGAAAGAAAAAGATGCTTATTTTCTTTAAAACTCTTCATCTATCACATAAGCAGGTTTAATTATATCCAAGAAAAATATGTATTGTGTATGGTATGAAGCCACAAGGTCTTGTCTCAGGCATTATAACACAGAACAATGGAGGTTAATTAATAACCAAAGACAACTCCAAGCAGTTATACACAATAACTGCACCTCCAGTTCTTTGCCTTGATGAGACTCGCATGACTAAATACAACAAGGAAAGAACAAGGAAACACAGCAAGAGAGATAATAAATTATGAGAAACCTAAAAAGGAGGAGATAAAGTTTCCAGGCAGGTGTATTTAATGTTACTGTATATCCTGGGCTCCATGCAGGTTAAAAGCACTGTAGATTACATTTATCAGAGGAAGTAAAGTAAAGTTATGGCTGCTTTGCTGACCTCTGTTTTACCAACAGGGCTCTAACTTCTAACACAGCTCACAACAGGATTAACAGACTAATTATACAGAGGACTTTACCCCCCCATCTCTCATGTACACACATAGCCTTAACCACAACTATAAAACAAACACAAAACAGTACGTATGCATCTACACATGCAGGCTATATACTGTATATATCCCTTTATAACACTCACACAATTACACACATAAGGCCTCTCCAACTGGCTTGTCTCATTGGATACCAATTGTTTTCAGTTTTCAAGCCTCAGTGCAGACAGAGAGTCCATTCAGTCTGACTGATTCTACTACAGCTGGCGCTGCAGGTTCTCGGGGGCTTAACTCAAAGCAGTGCACCTAAAAAGTAAGAGGCCAGACACTCATATTGTTTCGTGTCTGACATTAGAGCTGCAAAGATGAATCAATTAATTTGTTAGTTGTCAACTATTAAATTTATCGGCAACTATTTTTATAATTGATTAACTGGTTTGAGTATTTTTTATGAAAAAAAAGAAGGAAATAATTCTCTGATTCCAGCTTTTTAAAGTTTTGTCACTCCTCCATGACAGTGAACTGAATATTTTTGAGTTGTGGACAAAACAAGACATTTGAGAACGTCATCTTGGACGTTGGGAAACACTTATCGACATGTCTCACCATTTATGACATTTTATAGACCAAACAACTAATGGATTAATCAACAATGAAAATAATCTTGAGTTTCAGCCCTAGAACCATACAGAAAAAATGTTGCAGAAAGTCAAAATTAAATTGTTGAAGGCTTTATGAAGATGATGTCAAAACTTTTCAGGAAGTATAAACCACAAAGCTGTAAGACAGCTCAACGGGCTCATGGGGCATTAACAAAACTTCACACATTTTCAAGCTGTTGGAAACAAGAAGTCATTCATTTCTCTGGAGTGGAAGATGAAAGACCAGTGCCTCCATATTGCCTTTGAGACAATTTGATGACAAATAATGGATATGTTGGATTTTTGAAAATCTAAATATCAATATAAATGTGTCCATTGTTGTGTTATAATTAAATAAAAACTGTTAATCACAAAATATAATGTGATCAATGTGCTCATTGGAGCTCTCACAGGCAGATAAAGACTAAATAGCTCTCTCTCAGGTTCTTGGACTTTTAAGGTTAGAATAGCTAAAATGTCATCTTGATTCTGTACCTGGGCTTTGGTTTCTCAATTGCCTATAATTGACACAGTCTGTCTTTTTCTCTTTTGCTCAGGTGTCTCTCGTGCAGCAAATTAGAAAACAAGACCCCAACGACCAACTCATGACTATGAACCTTACCTTCTATATTTAGAAACAATGGAAGGCATGCTTATAAAAAATGACTAATAAAAAGAGATATTAAAAGAGATATTATAACATCAGTTTAGCTGAGTCTTCCTGCTGGTTATTAGATGATGTCTTAAAATAATCACAAACACTTGAGTTCATGTACTTTAAAAGGGAAACAGTCTCTAACACTGTGCCTTTGTTCTGGCTTGGCATGCTGTGAGATTGAATTAAGTACTGTATAAGGAGATTAATGGTTACACAACTTGGTGTAACCTCACTTTTTACTACCATGGGGACAGGTTGTTACACATAACTAAGCCTACTGTGGTAATAACCTTTTCGTCTCACTGTTTCCCCAACTTGCCTTTATTAGCATGACTCAGAAGTAGAGAGCTTGCTGCTGGGCTGATAACTTATAGTGATGTCAGCTACTATCAGGAAAAGGCAGGCTGTGCAAGTAACCATGCATGTAATTGAATGCAAACCTTTACGGAAAAGCATCATTGGCTCCTAAACCTTATTTGACCAATGAATAATTTGACTACTGAACTAACTGATTAACTGGTTTGTAATATTCTCTTTTCCTCACAAAAGAAGTTCTGAAGGTTGGACCGTGTTAATCAGTTTTGATGTCTACTCTGGAGTACTGAAGCTTTAGTTTCACAGGATCTATCAATGCACTCACCCATTCATTCATCTTTCATTTAATGGGTATACAACTGCCCTTCATCTCCAGCAGATCATTTCTGTCTTCCTCTCATTAACCTCCTTACTTCCTGCCTGTCTATTTATTCTATCTAATCTATCATGCCAAGGTGCTACCACACCTATGTCCTGCGGTGTTGTGTGTCTCTCTGAACAGGTCTAGGCTTCTCCAGGGAGTGGGTGTGTCTGGATAACAACACTGCACAGGCCAGGTGGTGATTCATCCTCATGCTTTATTAACACACTCTAGTGCTCAGACACAAATACTGACAGAATAAAAGGCCGTAGGATGATGGTAGTGCCTTTCTCACCTTTCCTGCTGCCTTCCTTGAATTCAGCCTATGTATTTACTCAAGTAAACTATCTTTATGCCTTGTTGAAAATAAATTAAAATGATACAACTTTGTTGTAGATTTATTAAGTTGGCCTTAAACTTTATTATAAGAAAAATCTTAAATTAGTCCTCAAGGACTATATAGCACCCTCTGTTAAAATATGAACACACCATTACAAGCTTTGTTTACATGGTGACATAATTAATGAGTTGTAGATCCCTTCAAACAAGTGCTGTCTCAGCTCTTGGTATCAGGGCTGTTACTGTGACTTTTACACAAACTGAGGCAGTGAAGTCTGATTACACATATAATGTCAAGAAAGACCTGAAGACCTGCATTACAATTTATGATACTATAGGTTGACATTCCACAATTTTTAACATCTACAAGTCAAACACATACTCCGAGAGAAGAAAATATTAGGTTGCTGCACCGAAACAATGATAACAACAGGTGATTGTGTGGAATTGTCATTCCCACCTTTGTTGTGTGTGTATGTGTGTGTGTGTGTATGTGTGTGTTTGGACTGTGAAAGGTGGAAACCCTGCTGCCAGACGTTAACAAATCTGAGGTTTTGTTTTATATTAAACACTATGTCATTGGATTTTCTTTTCTTGAAAAACTAGGTGCAAACTACCAGATGCATAGTATAGATACTAGATAACTACATACTAATACCCCTGGTCGGAATCAAACCACAGACGTTGCAGTTATATCGCAAGCTACAGGTATTAAAACACTGCTCCTTTTTCCCGTCGTCTCTAATGCTGTCTGCACTCCTTGTTCTATCGATTTAACAAAGCTCTTCTCTCACAATGCAAAAATACCTCGGCAGCCTATGTTAAATGTCCATCCTGGCCCTCTTCTTTTCTCCATATCTTTTTTTCCTGTCTCCATCTCTAAACATAAGTGCTCTCCGTCCTTCTACCTCCTCCGTCCTAGCTTGCAAACAACAAAAACAATAGGCAGACAGTGGTTTGGCTGTCACATTCAGGCGGTGCATGCTTATTACAAGTATGGAACCACCTGGAACACAACTCGGATCTGATTGTGAGATGCAAATCTTTTCTGAGCAGCAACCCGAGACGCAGGAAAGGTGAAGAGGATATCTTGTGCATAGTAGGGACGAGTTTTGTAACAAAACATTCAGACTTTCTAAATTAAATTTGGAAAAATAATCCTATCCAACTTTGACATAAGAAAGAATGAGGCTGGTCAAGGTCTGTTTTTCTAAATGAAGCTCAAGCATTTCAAATATATAACCAATCAGATATAATTTCTGGTAATAGAAAATTATCTGTACTCTTTCATAGGTTAATTGGACCTGTGGCAACATTCTTGCCATGGTAACAATTAGCTGTTAAAAAACTGTCCACAGGGACTTATCATTTATTAGCCCTCTAACAGCTCCTATATGGGATA
The DNA here is from genome assembly GCA_013375575.1 of Percina caprodes. Taxonomy (NCBI): domain Eukaryota; kingdom Metazoa; phylum Chordata; class Actinopteri; order Perciformes; family Percidae; genus Percina; species Percina caprodes. The sequence continues at coordinate 77,216 of JABXJD010001496.1, read as the reverse complement.
GAAGGCTCTGTGCCATTACCCCTAATGTTCTGCATCTGTATCTGGATAACAGCCTCGGCATGCTCAAATGTCCTCAACACAACCTTATCACTGGATGCCGAGACTAATGATACAATACATACTTTTCAGAGAGAGAGAGAGAGAGAGAGAGAGAGAGAGAGAGAGAGAGAGAGAGAGAGAGAGAGAGAGAGAGAGAGAGACTGTTCAAAGTTCAGGTGTTACCATGTGCCAACCTTCATATCGTCTTCGAGAGAATATACATTTTTGGACAAAATCACCTTGAAAGTTAATACTCTAAATCTCTATTTATGTTGTGTGACTTGAATTTCTGAATACTTCACATATTGTATAAATAAAACTGACTCATTAATCACAGCAACTGACTTCAGTCATCACAAAGAAATCTCAGTAGGCCCTATGTCTCAGCAGGAATACATTTTTTTAGCACTATAAAAGCTTAACCTTTTCTTAGTGAGAGGCTTTGCAATCCTGTTTCATTTCATTTTCAGTAACTATGGCGAATGCTATCAAAAAGAGAGGAATGTAAGGTATGTGTGGTCAGCACAGCTCTGAGGAAAAAGTTCCCTCGCTAAGACAGCAGAGCTGGTGTGGGACCAGCAAGCGCGGCATTTACTGAGCGCAAATGTAGGACATGAGTTCTTTACCATTTTCAGTCCAGACAATATTAAGAGTCAATCACTGTTGTCAGGTGAGGACCCATAAAAACCTGACCATTTGACTCAGGATTATTTTATGTACAGGTGGGAGTGAGAAACTCGATCGAGAAACGATTCCCACTTGGAATCGTTTGAAATTACAATTCCAGTAGAATTGATTCTTTATTGGAATTGTTTAGAGGATTTGGTTTCAAATCCAATCATCACTTCCCAATTTAATTTATTATTTTTTTTTTAATAGTTTTGGTTTCCGAAGCAGCCAGGCGCTTGTTGTGTTGCAGCCTTAGAGCACAGTAAGCAGCGCTCTAGTGTGGCTTTGTTTTACATTTAATAAGCCCTGTAACACTGAAAACTACCACTGAATCAAAATAAAACTTTCTTTTTTGTGAAAATAGGCATGGGACCCGTTTTAACTCCATCCCTCAAAGAATCGGAATCGAGAATCATTACGAACGTGAATTGAAAAGGAAGAATTGGAATTGGAATCAGAATTGTTAAATTCCAAATGATGGCCAACACTAATGAAAGGTGGTGGCTACAAAAACTATGTGCAACATGGCCTGTTCAGTGTGGGGAAAGACTCTTCATAGAACATTGTTCTATACTAAAAGACCTGGGGCCTCATTTTTCAACCTTGCGTACAAACAGATGTGTGTGGATGTAATGCGTAACAACATTGCCACGGAAAGTGTGGAATTTACCGACTTGTACTTACACTTCGGAATGTATGTAAATATAAGCTTGGGCACCCGGATGGCTCAGTTGGTGGAGTGGGTGCACACGTGCGGAGGTTTGCTACTCGGCGCAGCGGCCCAGGTTTTAAAAATAATAATAATAAATTATATATAAGCACAGGTCTGGCCATGCTTACTTGGACTTCATCTTGTCTTGAACTAGAACCTCTTTGGACTCAGTCTTGACTTGGTCTCGACTATCCCTGGTCTTGGACTCGACAAAGGCAGTCTTGACTACAGCCCGGGTAGGTACCGCTTCCCCAAAAATGTACTGCTGGATTTGGCTAGTGATATTTGTGACCTTCTCCGTGTAGCATTTTTTTCTTTGTTTTTAATTCCTCCTGCACTAGTGAACCAAACAATATTTGTTGGTTGGATTCAACCTCGTCTACCAGTACCTCTATTTCTGTTTGAGACGTTCCTCTTCTTTGCTCTCTTTGCCATTATTGCGGTAAGGGAAAAAACATATTCACGTGGATAAGTAAGGGATGTGTTCTTACCATATGCAGTTAATTGGAGGCGTTTCTGAATGCAAATGGCCTAAACGTGAACGAGCATAGGTGGGATTTATCAAGATTGATTACTTTCAATTGGCTTGCACACATTTGATAAATGTCCATTTTATTTGTACTCTATATACTCTTGTACGCACATAATAAATTTCCTTCGTAAGACAGAATTCGGAACCTTTTTTATAATAAATGAGGCCCCAGATATCCACCTCAATGCCTAACAGTGAAACTTCGCTGGCAAATGAAAAGCTTCAGCATGGGACACAAAGTATACTAGAGGATACCTATGGATTTCTGCACCCTCCCAGGCCAATAAAAGGGAGTTTGCAGCAACAAAGAAGGCCTTACAATGGAATTTAAAATCATTTATGGTGAGGGTGAAATTAAACACTTAAACAAAGTCTTTTGTAGCCACAAACAATTAACTAAAAAAAAACTGTTCACTTGTTTAGAAAGAAAAAACAGCAAACAGAGCATAAATGATTATTGGTATATATAAAATTGTACCTGTGAAAGAAAAATAAAATTCTTACATTGTGCAAAGTGTAAAACAGAAATGCTTGAAAACAAGGCTTAAATATATTTAACCTTGTGACTTGCAACTGTGACCCTTTGACACTTGACCTTTGACCCTGTGATCATGGTGGCCTCTTGCCCATCGATTCATAATAGTCGCCCACTGAATCATGACACTAACAAAGCAGTGACAATGAAGTGTATCCAGAGCACAGAGAGATGAATGTGGGAGGAGGATAAGACAAAAAGGAGTGACTGGAAAGCTGACACTTCCCACAACCAGCCTTTTATTCATCTTGAATAAGAAGCACTGATCTGATTTACTCACAGTTTACATTACAAGCTCTCTATGAGCAGCATGATTGCTGAGTGACCATCTCTGCAACAACAACCCTACTTTGTTTTTATTTAAACTAAATATAAATTTATTGATAAATAAATATACACTTGTCATAGTGGTTCAATTTGTTAAAGCAATAGTTTGACATTTTGAGAAATGCACTTATTCACTAGCTAGCTTGGTTATGTCCAAAGACAACAAACACTGTCCATCAGCACCTCTAAAGCTCCCTGCTTAACAATTTAATCTGCACAAAAACCAAAGTCTAATCAAAGGGACATCCTAGAGTGCTCTCATTAGCGTGAGGTTGCCAGGCAACCAGAACAGACTCCAGGATGGAGCCAGGCTAGCTGTTTCCTCCCGTTTCTAGTCTTAGTGCTAAGCTAAGCTAACTTCATATTAAAACAGGCATATTTGAGAGTGTTATCAATCTTTCATTCCTGCAAGAAAGCTAATAAGCATATTTCCAAAAATGTTGAACTCTAACTTTAATGTACAGTATGTAGGTTACAGTTTCAGTATTTTCAGACCAGGATAAGGCATGGGCAAAAATGTTCTCTCTTTTGCCACATTATGAAAACACTTAACGATAATAAGATAAAGAATTAGTTACATTATGTAACAACACCATACAGTTTAACAGTAAAGATTCCCAAAAATACGCAGACTTATCAATAATAGACTGCTCCAGTTTAGGAAAGGTCTGCTGCTAAATTGAATATGTTCTTACAAACATCAAAAAGGATGTTGATTTGAACTGAGCAACAAGTCATTATCAACACCACACCAAACCCCCCAAATCAAGATACACTACTTTGTTAAAGTAAAAACGTTTGACCCTAAGGAAGATCGGTGTGCATTGCCATGTGTTGGGGGGGAGACACTATTCTTCTCCATGTTATCCAACACTATTACAGACTTTTGTTCACTCAGTCCATCACAGAGCTGGGCAATGATTACAGTACAACCAGTTATACTTTATCATTTCTCCTACCCTGACCATTTAGGAGCAGTGGGGTGGACCCACAGCGCACTTACTCCTGTTTTAAAGCTAGTGCCTCAGACAAGGGCAAGGGAGGATTCCTACAGTAATACCTTGCATACTGTAAATGTCTTCTATGCTGACAAAAACAGAGATAAACAATATGAGAGAACAACAGCAGGAGTGTAACAATGAAGTCAGTGTTAAGGTAGGACATTGCAGTTACCTTGTATATCATTTGTACATTACTTTGACCTAGTCATCCATGACATTGTTATAGCACTCATAAAACCTTTGCTGATAACCAACATTTATCTACTGCAGACTCCTTGACCCACACCCACAGTGACAGCAGGTGATACTGTTAACAGGTAATGACATCATAGTCCCCATCTATCAATAAAACGGCAACATGCACTGACTGGGGAACTGGCAATAAACACTGGTGGTGTTTGAGACAATATAGACCATGCAGTCTTTTATGATTACACCTCGGTTTTCAGCTTTTATGGAATGCACACAAAAAAACTACAGGATGCATACACAACAACAATAAATTCCAGTGTACTCCACATTGTCCCCAACTATTTTGTTTGATATATTGACTGTTTTATTTGCTGCAGACTTCAACCATAAACCTTTAGTCATAAATAATGTAATTTTCTAATGTTAAACTCAGATAAAACTGAAGTTATTATTCCGGGGCCCAAGCACCTCTGTGATGCATTATCCAGAAAGATAGTTAGTCTGGATGGCATCACCCTGGCCTCCAGCACCACTGTGAGGAATCTTGGAGTTATCTTTGATCAGGACATATCGTTTAATGCTCACATAAAGCAAATTTCAAGAGCCGCCATTTTTCACCAACGTAATATTGCAAAAATCAGGAATATCCTGTCTAAAAATGATGCAGAAAAACTAGTCCATGCATTTGTTACTTCTAGACTGGATTACTGCAATTCTTTATTATCACGCTGCTCAAAAAAGTCCATAAAGACTCTTCAGCTGATCCAGAATGCTGCAGCACGTGTTCTGACAGGAACCAGGAAAAGAGATCACATCTCTCCTGCTTTAGCTTCTCTGCATTGGCTTCCTGTTAAATCCAGAATAGAATTTAAAATCCTTTTTCTCACCTACAAAGCTCTTCATGGTCAGGCACCATCTTATCTTAAAGAGCTCATAGTACCTTACTACCCCACCAGAGCACTGCGCTCCCAGAATGCAGGGTTACTGGTGGTTCCTAGAGTCTCTAAAAGTAGAACGGGAGCCAGAGCATTCAGCTATCAGGCTCCTCTCCTGTGGAACCAGGTTCTAGTTTGGGTTCAGGAGGCAGACACCGTCTCCACATTTAAGAGTAGGCTTAAGACTTTCCTCTTTGATAAAGCTTATAGTTAGGGCTAGCTCAGGAGAGTCCTGAACCATCTCTTAGTTATGCTGCTATGGGCCTAGACTGCTGGGGGACTTCCCATGATGCACTGAGCATCTCTCTCCTCCTCCTTCTCTCCATCTGCATACAACTTCATCCCATTAATGCATGTTACTAACTCGACTTCTTCCCTTTCCCGGAGTCTAGTGCTCTCTTGCTACCGTAGTCTTGTGCTCTCTCGCCCCTCTCCTCTCTCCTCCTATCGCTTCATGCAGGTGTTTCTGGCTTTGGAGCTGTGGGGTCTGGATCTGTGGTTTGAGTCACCTGCTTCCTCCATGTTCCTGCTCGACACCCTTTGCTACAATTCTCCATGTCTCTCTCTGTCTGTCTCTTTCTCTCACCCCCAACCAGTCGAGCAATGAGATAACTGTTGTTGTGATTTATCACTATATAAATAAAACTGAATTGAATAACTTTTTTTTACCAAATTGAATCAATTCATGTTCAGTGGTGGCAGCAGCGCCTTCTCTAATGCTATGCTTTCAAATATATCAGTGATAATTCCGTAAAATACACCACCACCAAATACAGATCAAAAGACCGGGCGGTTAGTAAAGAGAGGCTGCGGATTTCAAATTATTACATTTTTTTTTATCAACTGTCAGGTGCAAGGAATTATTACATTTATTAAGTAAGAGGTGGAGCTGCAGTTGATTCCTGCTTGGCCATCAGTTTAGTAGTAAATAAGTAAGTACATTTTATTTATATAGCACCTTTCACAGACAACAGGGGTCACATCGTGCTTTACAGTAAAACACTATGTGTTTTAAACAACAACACATAAATACTTAAAAGATGTGTCTTCAGCTGTTTTTTTAAAAGTTTCCACAGAATCCAAGGCTCTCAAGGCTAAAGGGAGAGAGTTCCAGAGCCTTGAGCCACCACAGAAAAGACATGATGACCTCTAGTTTTAAAACATGTTCTGGGAACAGTTAAAAGGTCTTGGATTGAAATATACTGCCAAAGACTGGGACAGAAAGTTTAAAAGTACAACACAGTTAATTTTACTGTGTAAAGAGTAAACACTGACAGGAAATGCACCAGCACTACTCACAATCTGGGCCATGACAAGTGATATATGACAAGGTGATACACAAGTTGATCTAAGAGAATAAAATGTTTGGAAATCACTAAATTAAAAATGAGGTCCACCTTGGACATAATTTTCTTTGTGAATGAATAACAGTAAATAATGTTCTTATTTAAATACAGGTCATAAGTATGAATGTTAAATTCATAGAAGGCAGAAGTAAGTTACTGATTCAGATATGCATCCTGATACTTGGCTTTAGAATTAAAATACCCCACATCATCACATACTCTTCACCATGCTTAGAGATAGGCATGATACTTTCTATAAAATCATCTCTCAATGCAAATCAAACCAGGTATTAGTCTAACTGAAATAAACCATGCCTATCTCTAAGCATGGTGAAGAGTATGATGATGTGGGCTATTTTAATTCTAAAGGCCAAGGGAACTTTATCAGGATGCATAATATCCTGAATCCAGGAAATAACTGGCCTTTAATAATAAAATCTGCCTGCTCTATGGGAATTTAACATAGTATGTATACTTATGACCCTGTATTTTAAATAAGAACATTTATTTATTTACAATACGTTATTCATTCACAAAGAAAATTGGTGTCCTTAAAGGTTGGATTTTACCTCATTTTTTAATTTAGGTATTAAAATAAATTTCCAAAACATGATTTTTTTATTCCTCTTTTTAGTCAACTTAAGCATGTGTATGTAAACTTTTGAGCACCACTGTACATCTGAATGGGTCACTTGGCCTTAATTATTTTTAATAATCATAGTTTCTACTTTGAATGTATTAAAAGTAGTAAAAGTACCACTTGGGCTATGCTCTGTTTAAGGGAGCAACAACCATGCAAAAAAGAGGTAATTGACTAAATTGCATCAGTGATAAGGTTACACAGGATCAGAAAATTTCTGATAAACTTCCAGTAACTTTCCAAAGGACGTTTTGCTAGGACTTTAGGAATTTTGCCGCACAATTTCAATTTAAAAAGCATACTTTTTAATAGTTGAAAGTTAATAGTTTTCTTTTAGAGGTAAACATAAAAAAGCAATACTAGGTTTCAAGCTATGTCTGTAAAGGGTTCTCAGTCATCCAGGTCATAAATCTTCTAAATTCCAATCATCTTAACAAGACCTACAGGGAAGATAAGTTACAGAGATGGAGGTCTACTGCTCACCATCTATATGCTTTCACTACTATGTGTAGATGTTTAACACCTGTGTCATGTTACACAGGAATAACGGAGAAATATCTCTCAGAAAAAGGCTAGAGGGCAATCTCACCGCTTGCTGAAAAAGCTTCACACATAAACACACACACACACACACACACACACACACACAACCCATAGCACCCACGGGCATGAGTCCTCGGTCAAATTACCTCCCACTGAGAATACTGTTTGCCTTCAGCAAGGTTTAGACAAAGTGCCATGATGCAAGCTCTCCAATTTCACTTTGTGTTGATCTGACTATACACCACTAAGCATCGACAAGCTCTGCAGACTAATCTCATTAAATGCGGTATGACACATAAACGCGGATAGCTCAAAATGCATACACACAACACTTCTTGGCATGTATACACAAAGTCATGATGCCATGTTGAGTTCTGACTAGCTTTGACTGCTCACTTACTGGAGACTACCACGCCACCCTTGATTTTTTTTTTTTTTTTTAAATGTCTGATTAATCAAGCTCTCAGCAGTCCAATCATATTTAAAATTAGGGCACCAACAGGATTGGATTACCTCAAATAACCTGGTCCACCTCAGTGTGGACCTGCAGAACATGATCACATTGATCAAATTACATTTGCCTGCCTGCCCAATGTCAAATTCAGATTTCATAAAATCTATTCTATGAACATAAAAACTTTGAACACAGACACTGTTTAAATGTTGCACTAAACATTTAGATGAAAGGGATGGAAATTCTGCATGCGTCACATTGAGTTCAATTTTGTAAAACAGCTAAATTGCTCAGTCATAACCGGTGCTTTCAATAAACAGAGTAAGAGTTTTGAATTGTACCGGCCGTTGCATATGATTAAACTGTAAATCAGATGGATCACCTGTCTTTTGCCAAGACAATTTAACTCAATATTAACATGGTGATGAGCAGATTTACATAGTTGGGTCAAGTATTTACTAGAAAGCAATGACCATATTTAATTACACCCACCCAAGACCGGATATTTATAATGGGGATGGACAAAATTACGGAAACATGCAGGGAAAATTATACAATCCAATAACGCCTTGCTATGAATTTGATACATTTAAGATCAGAATATTGCATTTTGTTGAGACTGAGGTTGAGTCAGCTCTGTTTATTTTTGCTGCTGCAATTTGTGGTGTTGTTGTATTATACCGTAGTGTGTTGCTATTACTTTTGTCCACAATCTACAGTATATAATACCCACTTAAATTGGTATTCAGCGCAATAATTAAATAGAAGATTATAGAAGGGTCTGTTTTAATGGACTACTCCCTCTTACTGACAACTAGGAAAAGACAGGTGATGTTTAAACAAATCATGGAAACGATAACAATGAAGGGGGGATTCTGTTTTCACCAAACAAACATACGGAATTTCAGAGTACAGCATATGTGTGTCTATGTGTGTGCATAAGTAGAGCAGAGGGCACTGTCTAGATCTTGGCCAACCACCTTTTCTTGGCACCAGTTTTTCTTTTGTTGTGGTTCCTGTCAGAAACAAAAGGTCCATATCCCATCTCTTTAGTTGGGCTCTAAACCACTTGCCCCATATGGAAAGGCTGTCTTTAACATCTAACATCCAAGACCCTGTCGCCAGTCAGGGTCTGCTGACTGATGTCTCTAAATTCACAATGAAACTAAAGAAATGACTCTACAACCTGCTACATTCTAAAAAAAAACACTGAGCTACAAACACAAATATTTCGATCAGTCCTTGAAGCTAGCCCTGTAGTACAATCCAGACCATTTAAGGTTGATCTCAAATACAGGTTTGCTTCCAGGAAGGGTGGAGCACACTCCAAGTAGCCACCAAAATTGCTATGGAGGGGTGGCGGCAAGTATTAAGCATTTCCCCACACTTACCATTAAATATATGGCACAGATTACTGTTTTTTTTAGGTTGCGTGTAATTATAGTCAAGGCCAGGACCATTTGACTTAAGGCCTGTGATTATTGTTGTTCACAGACAGCTTGCCCTCCAGCCAGAAGGTACGAGTTCAAGTGCGTTTGTGTGTGTGTGTGTGTGTAAGTAATGGTGAAGTGAAGAGGTCTTGACTTGTTTGCATATGTTCAAAATTTCAGGTGTGAGAGGCAAAACCTAGGGCAAAAAAGACTGCAAAGCACTCACTGCTACTCCCTGCAAAAGCTTATTTCCTATGAGCACATAATAATAATCGATTCGAGCTAGGCCTGCATGATTAATCGTTATAAAAATCACAATCTTTTTTTTTTAAATGCCTAATTCTCATTTAATTTTACGAGTCGACTGCATCACAAACGCTACTACTTCTGTACGTTTTAAACATAGTGTATAAAATAGGTTCTAAAGTTCTCCCAAGTGCTGCAATGCTCTCCCGTCTCTTCAATGAAGCCTCTGTGTTTACAGGCTTGTGGTGATGCGCAATGTGCTGTAGGTGCCAAAAAAAAAAAAAAATCTATGTTTGGTACTGCCATTTTGTTTTGTTTTGTTTTGTTTTGGTTCACGTGTGCAATAAACATTACACTTTGTGAGAAAAAAAATTGTGGCAAAGATTCTTGATATCAATTTTAAGCTTAAAAAAAATTAAAAACAAATTGTGATTCATATATTTCCATATACGATCACCGACACCTCCCGTCATCCCTCATCTGGATATATAAAAAAGGGGACACACCCTTATTGCTGCTATCAATCCATCACAAAGAGTATGTGTGCAAACAGAAATTACTTATTTTAAACCAGAACAAATCCCAAATGTTTAACCAAATTTTGTAATAAAATTTGTAAACACTCATATTCAGGCAGCCTTAATTAATCCAGGGCAAGGCCAAGAATTCTATTTTGAGACATAACTGTGGCATATTTTTTACCACTTTGAAGCCAATCAGAGCGACCTCGTACCAAGTATACCTGTAATTCCCTTTCCCTCAAGACAGCATTTGTGTAATTTTGTGAGAAATGAATTTCCAACAGAAATGGGTTATCTGCAGGAGTGTTGTTTGAATAAATAAAACAATGCTTTTTATTTCAAGCTCTTAATGTTGTGAACTGGAGCATCGGCCCTGAAGCCCCACTTGGTCCTTCCGAGTTTTAGAGCGGCTGTTGCCAAGCCTCTTCCTATTTTGTTTTCTGGTATTAAGTGCTGCGCACGCATTACAAAGGTTTGTCACAAATGCATACAAGTAGGCAGAGGTTATGACTCAACTGCCTGTTGGCCTGGTTTGCCTAAATGACTTGTTGCTAGTTTGGCAGACTAGCTTGTTGCTTGACTAGCTTAGTAGGTTGGCTGACTCGCCCATTTCTCCTGCACAATTTTAAAAGAAGGTCCAGGGCATTGTTTTTGGACAATGAGGCTTTGCAAGACCCACAACAAAAAGTAACATCAGCAAAGAGGAAAACACAAAAACACAGCAGGGGAGCGAGGGAGCAGAGGAAGAGGGGAGGAGAGCTCCCATTCCATTTTACTCAGAAGTGCAAGGAAGCTGATATTCGGCTCATTATAGCCAAAGCATTATGGGAACAAAATGACATGGGAGATGTTACAGCCAAAGCACTCTTTAATTTTTTCCAGTCTCTCAATACACCAATTAACACCATCACTGTAAAAACAAATGATAGTGTGTGTGTACGCACGCACACGCACACACACACACACACACACACACACACACACACACACACACACACACTACCAAATTATAATATTAATTTGTCTTAACAGAGTCTTAAGTTATTTGGCTTTCCTTTAAAAACTCAAATTATGCTCCCTCATGCTTGAGGAGATTCAACCTCCACAAACAAATTAATTTAAAAAAAAAGAAAATTATTAAATACAAAATCTACTAAGGTGTCAAAGACAATACTAAAAACAACAAACTAAACTTCCAGCTCCAAACAGTGCAGAACAATTATCCGTGGTAGGCCAATAGAAGAGAAGAATTGGCTATTTCTCCTTAGAGGATCAATACTGTAAAAGGTGAGATTTCCATGTCTTGTTGGGTATAAAGCAGGTTAAGGTGCTACATAAATAATGTGAAAGTATCAAAACTCAATCTACAGAGAAATGCGGAAGACCCGGAAAAGCTGACCAATCAGAGCAGACTGTTTTTTTTTCCCAGTTGGGGGTTTAAAGAGACAGGCGCTAAAACTGAGCGTTTCAGACAGAGGATGAATGAAAGTATATTCAGAGAGACAATATGAGAGAAAAAGAATGTGTTTTTAACATTAAAGCATGTAAACATGTTCTAGTAGAAACATAAATACGTATTTATGTATGAATCTGAAAATGAACATAATATGTGACCTATAACCTTGGAAGGGTTTTATTCAGTAACACCAGAAGTCCTCAGACATGATTAGGAGAGGAGAAAATAAAAGACAGAAGAAGACAGGGGAGGCGGAGAGACTGAGAAGAGAATGAAAGAGAAGATGGACAGGGATCAACAAGCCAGAGACAGACACAAAGTCAGAGAGACAATAATAGACTGAGACAGCAAGAAACTGAAATGAAGGTAAAGACAGATAATGACACAGAAATCCACCCCACCCAGATTCTAGTGAAAGCAGGTTAACACAAGCAAATATCCGAGTTAAAAACACAGTGCTGATGGCAGTTGAGTGCGGTTGGTCTCATTTGCCTGCTGCAACTGCAAGCTTGCACAGCACAAAGACGCCTATTGTCTTACGGCAGAAAACAGGGCCGAGGCTTATGGGGTGAACATAACATTGCACTTCATCGATAAGTAACGCAACTGCAATCATACAAATAATTTGTCCACAGGGCACCTTTTAACAGCAAGACAGAAAGAGTGGGAGCAAAATGGTCTTCTGACACACAAACCAAAGAGAAACTGGTAGTCTGATAAAAACTTACTCTCTTCTTCATTCGCATGAACAAATGATGCTGCTCTTGACAGAACATCGAGTGGAGTCTCCATGCTTGGATGCCTGTGGGACAGAAGGGAGGGTACTGTGCTGAACATGAGAGCTGTTTGACTTTCCTCTCTATGCAGCATTTAATACAAAAAAAAAAGTTAATATTTTGATAGAGTCCAAGGCAAAAGGTTCTGTCACCACAATCACCAAGAAAATGACTATTTTTCACATAAAGCTTAATAATATATACAATATATATTATCCATATTAAGGATCTAGCAACCAGTCTTCAAAGTTTCACTGTGAGTTAAGCATGTTAGGTCTAATTATTTTCCCGTAGAGTGATAACATTTAACCTGTCAATACAATACCTGAGGTAGGGTACACACAGACACACCAAAATGAGACTTTGAAAAATATAAATGTTTTTCTATTTAACCATTTAACAAAATAGGCTGAAGTTATCAGTGCATCAGTGTTTAACATTGTCTTAACACACACAGCTGAACATGAGCTTTGCCTAAGTGGAATACAGTCATCCCTGATTTTTATATTTGCACATAGCATCAGGGCTGGAACTACTGTATCAACCATTTTCACTATTGATTACTTATTTTGTCAATCAATGTTACAATTTCCCAAGGTGACAAGATGCTGGAAGCAGTACATTTTGGCATTTAAAAAATGTATTAAACAGTAATCAAAATAGTGGCTTTTTTCCCAATAATAATACTTTTAAACGTTTCAATGCAAGACTTTACTAGTATTTCTATATTGTAGTAGCCTATTGCTCCATTGGGAAAATACTTCTTCACTTTTATTGTCCTATAGTATAGTTTGTTGTATTTATAACCTTCCTGTGATGTCTCGAATTGGGGGATTTTTGTCCTCCAGTGTTGAGCCTTTATTGCTGTGCTATGAGAGGTATTCTGTGGAGAAAACGCTCCAGCGCGCTTCTCTACCCTCTTTCTGCATTCCTGAGATACCTTTCCCTCATTTCTACAGGAAAACAGAATTTAAAGGAGGATTGTCATTAAAAACTATTCCTGCAGCTTTAGACTAAACTGCAAAGATTTCAGCTTTGTTGTCCTGTTAGCTCGTCACTAAACAGTCGACGTGGAGCGCGTGAAGAAAGGCGACAAAGTTTTCATACTACCAACTCAAGCAAGTGCGTCCACGATTATTCCCACCAGTGGTTATGTGTTTATATCAGCCTGCCTCAGTGCTTCCTCATATAGGTCCTTTAGGAGGTAGCCTATCCAGTCAAAATAACGAAAGAAATGTATCGCTACTTGATTTAGTGAAAGGTTTCACTCCTTTCCACTTCACTCACAGCTCCACAGATGGACAACTGTCTCCAGATCCCTGGAGGAAAGGAAGCATGTGGCTAAAGGGGGGTTTCTTGGCGTGAGAAAGTTTGGGAACCCGCCAGTGTCTCTCCATATCGTGAATGAAATGTCAACCTTCGTATAACGAGGCGGATATTACTCCAGCCCTGTCTTATGTGTGTTTACAACGACGTCTTCATTTTCATGCTGAATATTCCACAACAACTGACTGAGTTTGCAGCGTAGGGGAAAAAAAAAAGAGCGCACTCTCATCCTACGAACGCAAAACGATGTCAGTCAGACACAACTTCATGTTAGCAGTACATACCTCCTTCAAGCGCCACTTTGGTATCTTCCAGTATTATTTCCACACAGAAAAAAAACCCGAAACAAGATGAATATCCCACAGAGACACAAAACAAAAGCCACGGTTACACGGCGTTATACGAGGGAAGACAATAGTAACAGAGCCGTCGGGACAAACTTGTTTGTAGGCTAAACGAGGAAGAGGAGGAGGAGAAGTAGGGAGGGAGGGAGGGAGGGAGGAGGGCAGGAATGCCTGGAATGATGGAATTCAGTTGCTAGCAGGTGGTGAAAGTGAGGCGCGTTGATTGGCTGATTGGAGGACAGAAGCGATGATATCAGCATACATTATGATAATTAACCATTGCATCACATCGTCTGAAGGTTAGGCTGCTGTCACCGTGTTTACTATTAAGGGAGCTGGTGAAAGATTTAGTAGGTGATTAAGGAAAGCTCCTGCCCTTAACAGCTTCTTTAAAAGTGTCTTTGAGCAAAGCATTTAACCATCAACTTTTTGTTTGTTTCACATACGTTGTTATTAAAGGTCCATTAAACATATTGAATACGGGTTTACACATACACCACACAGAGTAAGTCCCCTACTTAGTGTTTTTTTTCTTGTACACAGCAGCTATAGCTTACAGTAATTTCTAGGTCTAGTCATGTAATATAAATATACAAAGTATATTTATAATACATTAATAAACCGTTACATATACAGTACTTATAACTATATTGTAGTGTATTGTATGAGTTTAACTTAAGATGATCATATGTCTATAACTGAATTCATTATCAAGTATGATTAATGATGTAGTGGCCAATAGAAAGGTGAATAACAAAGACAATTGGCAGTACCAGGAAGTTACTGGTCATTTCACAATTGACTGCATTATGATATGACAGCACGGCTACATTCAAATGCATACTTTTTGAATATTTCTTTTTGTAATAAGATGGTAAATGATAGAAAAAAATGATACGATTAACCTTATTTTTAATGGCCAAATTCTACATATATTTTTTGTTTGTCCTTTCCACTGTTTTGCTGCTTTATCACAGCCAAAATGTTAAAAGTAAAATCACAGGAGTAAATAACTTTAATGATGGCTTTGATCCATTTTGGCATCCTAGTGCATCATGCCACTGAGCCAAGATGCACAACACCTGTGCTTTTACTACTATAACATCAAAATATCGGCAGAGAAAAAGGCCTATGAACATGATCATTTTTAATGCATTTCATATTTACCTTTTTTAATTTTAAAGTAATAAAATATAAGAATAACTTACAATCGAGTTTGCTCTTCAAAAATCCTCTGGACTTAAACAATATAAAAAAAAGTCATGCAAATGAAAATTAAGTAATTATAGATGCTGTTGTATTAAAATTTGTATTAAACCCAATTTGTGTAATTGAATTAGACTACAGCAAGTATTGAAGACCTCCAGTCTTAATGTCATCTTAATATGACATGCTGATAAAAATAAGTAACAAGTAACAGAGAGATAAACTGTTAACAATGAGGAGCATTTTCATCATCAAATATATTTGATCCTATCTTTTATTTTATGAATACCGACATAAAGATTGTACAAACAGCAAGACTGCTGGTAAAATGATATTAAAGCGATGAAGGAATTGAGATCTTTGGCAAGCTAAGGTATAAAGTATTTGTGTGTGTGTGTGTGTGTGTGTGTGTGTGTGTGTGTGTGTGTGTGTGTGTGTGTGTGACATGTAACGCCAGTCCACATCTGAAGAGAGTTCAATAAAGCCCCCTCTCAGCACAAAAGACAATGCTACCCATAGAAATATCATTCTCAATCTCTTACCTGCCTGTAATCTTACCGTTCACAATGAAAATGCACAGATCTAACATAATTCGCATAATTAAAAAGATGACAGAAGACAGGAAAGTCTTTTCTTGACTATACTTGTGGTACTTGATGCATGCTGTGCTTACACTGATTTAGTGCTGTGGCTCCAGAGACAGCAATTCAGCAGCTCCCCAGTCACTGTAGTCATTATGCCGAAAGGTCTGATCCATAGTACCATTAAATGTCAGCCGTAATTCAGTCAGGCTTGTTAAATGTCAACCTCTTTTCTACAACTTTCATGAAATGCATGACAAAGGGCAGTTGTACAGTACTCACGGTTCTACACTATTCAAACACAGACTGCTCAGTGATTCCATTCATAGAGGGTATGCAGTAATATAACCACAGGGAAGTGTGTGGTTTTTCCAGCCACAGTTTGTCAAAGAAAATCAAGGATGGACATTGATTTTCTGGCTGACAGGTTACAGAGAAAGATCTGGTCAACAAACAAGATCAGGACATCTGTGAGACAGACGGCTTCCTCCTCCAACCCTTCCACATCTTCATCAGTTTCTTGGAGCTGTATGACACTGTCTTCCACATGCCTGGGGAAGACCAGGACACAGAGCGTACTGAACATTAACAAACACATTCGAAGAACACTATTATTACAATAAAACTGTTAATACTAGAGTTGGGCAGTATCCAGATTTTGATACCGTCAAACCTCTTCCCTATTTTACCGTTATTACCGTGACTAATTAAAAATGATGACGTAAGGCTCAGATGGCGTCACCAATCTGTTGGCTTGTGCCTACATCGTTTAGCAATTGAATACCAAAAAATTAATACTGAAACACCTCTCCCTTCTCATTAGGTCAGAACCCGAAATGCTGCCAAACTGCAGAAGTCGTGTTCTTCTTTGAGATCAGGTCACTCACTTGCCATTAATATTTCATCCTTGTCTCCTATAGAAGTACATTGCATTTTTTTAATGACGGTATTGAAACCAATCCCGTTGCTATTTTTAAGACCCCACGCTATGCCATATTACCGCCCAACCCTAGTTAATACACAGTTTTAAGGTTTGAGAGTACACTTCTGATCTCCATCAGTAAATATGAAATTACAGCCAGCTTAGCACAAGACTGGAAACAGCAGGAAACAGCTAGCCTGACTATTTCCAAAGGTAATAGAATCCACCTTCCAGCACCTAACCCTGAACTAACCACTCTATAAACCTAAAAAATGTCACTTTTACATGTACACGTTTTGTACAAACAAAACAAATCCAATAGAACATGTTAATTAGTGAGCATTAGGGGCTTGTAGGCTGATTTTGTTACTTTTGGGCAGACAATCTTTATGCTATGCTAAGCGGCTGTCGCTCCAAAGTTAGCATATAGACGTGGTAGAGTGGTATCAATCTTCTTAGAGTATGTAACTCGGCAAGAAAGCATATTTCCCCAAAATGTCAAACTATTCCTTTAACGAAGCCGTTGCACCAGACCAGCCTTTACAAACAAAACCTGACAATGTATTATGTATGATTTTCCCCAAAAAACAAAGAACAAAGAAGAAAAGCGTACTTACCAGCTGTAGCAATGCCTTTGATACTCTGTGTTATACTGGAGGATTTCACAATAGATGAAATACCTGAGGAGGAACAAAGACATGCTCAAACATGCAACTATACTACAACTAATTTGTCATCACTCTGAAATATGATATTATGATATGCTACTTATGGGTAGAGGCCATATAATCACATGACTCATATGCAAACAATTTCAACAAAAGTAACAATTAAGAATGAATTGTTTGCAAATCCCTCTATCCATCCCTTGGCTATGGATAACATCTCAAACTATGAATCAGCTTAATTACCTTCAACATGGGAGTTAAACATCTATACACTCAAACTGTCCTTAAAAATAATACTGATCAATCTAACAAGTGGGTTAGAAATAAGTGCTACACATTCTTCTATTCAAATGCAACACTGTATCTCAGAGAGCACTAGGACAATGCGGAATACTATTGGAGGAATGTGTTCCAGTACTTAAAATTGCATTTACTGGTCTAAAATTTGAAAGTGACAACAAACTGCAACATCTGCTACACTACAGGTCTGATTTTGATACAGGTCTGACATCTTGGAACTGATGGGCCTTAGGTGCGAAGGGGATGACATGTTTATTTGATTTACTAGGTGTTAAGTTTTCAATCAATCCACACATTAATTCTGTTTTGACAATATATTAGTTCTGTTAATATGTTGGTGTAATGGATCCTTAACATTATTCATTTAGAGCATTATCCTACCTTATTTTATACTGACCACACACCCGATATCAGACTTGATCTGTGCACAGTATCTCAGAAGTACTACACTCACAATATGATTACTTTTCCAGGTCCATCTGTCCCTTTTTGTCTGCATGCCTCTCCCTCTATTCTACAGCCCTTAACCCGTTCTTTAACCCAAACCTTGTTGTATGACAGCTCCACAGTCTGGGTCCTGAGCAACCTGCAGTAGAATCTCCTCCACGTCTCGGTTTTTCCCCGGAGGATCGACCAGCTTTGTGATCCTTTGCTGGAGGGTCCGAGGCAATGCCATCAGCTGGATAAACTGGCCCTCTGGGCTTTTGTCAACCTGCAGGCACACAAACAAGAATAAATAAATACATACAGTAGACTGAATACCAGCAGCACAACTATCATGCATTGTTATTTGGAACCTGTATCAATGCATCTCAAGACAATAAAACTATGAAGGAATGATTGGAGTGGGTCAGATGATGTTGTTTTTAAAACCTCAACATTTAAAAACACAAATCACACAAGCCTTGCAACGACGAGTAAAAAAATATTTAGTTATGCATTGACATGGCGTACAATAATATACATGGGCACAAGTGTATTTCCTATATGCAAACCACGCACGCACGCATGCACAATTCTCCAAAGCGCTGTGTACTGCAAAATGTGTTACTCACACACATAAAACACTCCTAACCACACATTCCGGTTATTCCAGGATGGTGTGATGAGTAGTTCCTTGGCATAACAGGGAGTGGTGGTAACATCTAATAATAATAATGATAATAATATTTTAAAAAACGTTTCCCACGTTGCACATGTTAATACTGTATGTAATGCAGGTAACAGGACAGAGTGCCAGGTCAGTCACACCCCATTTAAAGTTTACTACCAAGGCTGTGAGCACCCTCTGTACTATTCAGGTCAAATCTGTGTTTAAAAATGTGTTTGCCAGTTTCACTGTAAAACGGTATGACACATAGATAATATATTTCTTAAAAGGCAGTACAGGTAAGAATGTTATGGCAGTAATCACAATCCATATGTTTACTGGAAATATTTCTGTCACAGTTGTTATGTAAGAGGACAGCTGAAGATGTGAACGGGGTGACCTAGGGGGAATGACTTGCAGCAAAGGGCAGGTCAGAGTCAAACCCGCGTATGGGTGCGCGCTCTACAAGGCGAGCTACCCAGGCGCCCAATTTCAGATCTATTTGTTCAACTTTGTAGTTGAGTCTCAGTTTATGCACCAGGCACCTTTTAAATCTACAAACTTTGCATCTGAGGAATGAAACTCAGAAGTAGTTTTTCACATTGATACCCAAGGATTTCTTTTCTGCCCACAGGTATTGAAAGATGAGCGACGAGGTAAAACTGCAGAACCAGCACACAATGTACTCTTGTGTTGCTCACATATCAAGCGAGATACTAAAAAGGCCATGTTTTACCTCAAGTTTTCCTTGTTGAGGTTTGTACACCACTTGAGGGCAGTCCCGTAAAATGTTGCTGTACAGAATCCGGAAGTGTTGAATGTTGTCTTTGACGATATTTGCTACCTTGGATTTATCTTCTCCGATCACCATTCTAAAATCCCCTGAAGAGGCACAGACAAAATGTAATGTATAGGCTTTGCAGTTTTATCTTTGCTGTAGTAAGATGCGATGAGATAACCCTTTATTGATCCTCAGAGGGGAAATTCAGGTGTTGCAGCAGCCAAGGACACAATAGTGCCATAGTAATAACACATTCTGAGATATTAAACTCTAGCTTTCAGTTTCCAGTCTAAAATGTTTAGCAATGATACAACACTCATTTTGTAATTATTCCTGGCTTTTCCTTTTGCTTTTGTAGCTCGGGAACTTAAAAGGTAACACTCCCCTTCTCATCCCATTCTTAGCATGTAAATATTTGTAAGGTTCAACATGAATTTATTTGCTTCTATTTGACGTCACTACATCTGTACAAATCAACCAGCTTAGTTATGCGTCTTGAGACCCTAGAACCATCAGTCTTTCATTCATACACCAGACAACTAATCCAGAACCCTGCTGGGAGACTGATTACCAATAGTGTCCATGTTGGATCGCACTGTATTTACATTAGTATTCAAAGTGTTTGAACTACACAGGCCAGACAATTATCACAAATATTAAATTATTGTAGGGCTTGGCACCGAACGTCGATACTTTTATGAAGTAACCGTGAGTCACGATAAAGTAGTTACAGATGTGCTTACACTTTTTCAAAACTTCGTGGAGACGGGCGAGACAAGCAGGCACAACAGTGGTTTCTATGCCCTGGTGACTGACTGACAGGCTGAGGTTGTAAGGCAAGGCAACTTTAACAAGGCAATTCAATTACATCCTTTGGATTTAAGTTAGTTCTCCATTAGCTCAATGTTGACAACCGGGCAGTCACCAAGTTTATTGTTAAAGGTTTATCATTATGCAGTTTGCACTAAAAGGTCTTTGTTGTTTACATTCCTTTGCATTTTAGTCAGTTCAATATTAGCCTGTACACAATGTAATTTGTTTATTTATTATTTATAATATGTTTATGTTGTGGCAAAAAGGTTTCTCTTTTTTTGTTAATTTTGGCCAAGAGTATCTGACTGGTGCACCCCTATCCAAAAGCACAACCAGTTTTATTAATGTTACTCTGAGTGAGCAGTGTTACCGGAATTTTTTTTAAATTTTGATAACTGTTTTGATTCACAATTAAGGTGGAAAATAAGTTTTGTGTTTAATGTATTTGAGGTTGAAATGGATTTTAAAACAAAAAAGTAATCGGCATCAAAACTGAGGTATCGCAATTGGCACTGGATCGAAAGATTTTGAACGAGCCCAGCCCTACTCGTTTCTGTGTGTGTGTGTGTGGCTTTTGTAGTTGTGCAGGTGTGTTACCAGCATAAGAAAGACCAGCTATCTGCAGGAAGAGGTCTTCCTCAGTGAAGCTCTCTGGCAGCATGAGGAAAGAGGCTATCACAGCACTCTTCAGGTTGGCCACCAGAGCAGCACGGAGCTTTCCATTCTCATTCTGCACCATCATTTTCACCTGTGTGAGCACACACAAAAACATGCAGGGACACACGTAAGCATGGATGGAAAACATGAAGATTTAACTGAATGGTGTTATATACATTCCACTGTTCCAACATATTTCAAATAACTTTGTCAAAATCTAGTAAAGCATTTGACTGGATTGAAAATAAATAGTTAAATAAATAAATATACAATAAACAAGTACTGACTGGTTTGTGAAGGCGTCCAGCAACATACATGGTCTTCCAGTGCATCAGGTCATCTATGAGAGACTCTGTACTAATCACACCATATTTAATTATCTATGAAGGAGAGGAGAAGGTCATTGAAGTATGCACGTAATAAAGTTAATAGTAGCAACACAAAACAATTAAACTAATTTCAATAAAGTTCTAAGAGCCAGAAGTGAATTACTGTTTTCCATAGGTCTTCTGAATTTTTTACAAAAGAATCAAGCTGTTCTACTAGCGCTTCCTCTAGAGGCCTGGAGAACTTTCGTTGTGGAATCTGG
Organism: Percina caprodes; assembly: GCA_013375575.1. Taxonomy (NCBI): domain Eukaryota; kingdom Metazoa; phylum Chordata; class Actinopteri; order Perciformes; family Percidae; genus Percina; species Percina caprodes. Next base: position 55,585 of record JABXJD010001496.1, on the reverse strand, counting down.
ATGCAGCGTTTTTTTGTAGCATTTGTTTTCGGGGTTTGCTTGCTTTTGTTTTTGCATCGTTTCTGTTTTTGCAGCGTGTTAATGTATTTGGTTGTGTTGTGTGAATTCAGTTTGCTGAATGCTGCGCATGTGTTGTCAAATTACTGAATTTGTTTGTGTTTTGTCTATTTGCATGTGTTTGCTTAAGTTGCAGTGTTTGCCTCTGTTGGCCACCGGAATAAAACTTCCGCCAAAACAAGTTCTTGAGACTATTTTGCAGAGCCACGGTTGCTGCATCCGGAGCTTAGCGCCGCCCAAGACAATTGTGATTGGTTTTAAGAAATGCAAACAACACACAGCGTTTCTTTTCTGCTATCCTGTAATGCATCTATGGTGTAGCCAGACTATCAGACCATTAACAAAAGTGACTTCCTGTGAGACGTAAACACAGCCATCTATGACTGCTTAAGAAACACATCAGGAGATTTCAGTATAAAGTTAAAACTGTGCCGCTTCATTACAAAAACAAAAAGTAGTCATGGTGGACAAGCAAAAGGTACTGCTGAAATCCATCCATCCATCCATCCATCCATCCATGTCCACTTATCCGGTGTTGGGTTGCGGGGGGAGCGGCTCCAGCAGAAATACAAAAAAAAGTTATTTACCTTCTCCTCCACAGGGACCAGCGTGTTGTAGTATACGGAAGCGCCATGTTCATTTTGTATAGAGCTGATCATCGTGGGCCCCAGTAGCTTGAGGATGGAGTAGTGTTTGCGATTTTGCAGCAGATTCATGGTGTGCCACGTCACTGGGTCATCCACAGCAAACACAAAGTCCAGCATGTTCTTCTGTATATACATACATAAAAAGGTCATCACAATAGCATCACATGTTCTACTCCAATAAATTAGGATACAGCAGCTTTAAATTCAAACAAACATTCTCTATGTTTTTTATTAACTTTCGCTGGAATAATATTGGGATGTTTTAATCACAATGTGTAATTAAATTCTGTTGTCCAAATAAACATAACTGGGCAGATTGTACAAAAAAAAAGACAAAATAAGTTATTGAGTTATTGTTCCGCAAGAGTTTTGTAATAGTGAGGAGCAGCTCAGAACACTGAAAACAATTTAATTATTGTATTTAGGATTTTCAGAAATAAATATTTGGGAAATCGGTATTTGGAATACTGTAATGCACAGTGTATTTATATTAGAACAAATATGAATAAAGCAATATTTATATTTAAAAAAACTATATTATATTAAACACCAATATTATAGTGATATTGATGTAAAATATTCATATTCCTAGTGACACTGATTTCTTTACTTCAACCACAATGCCTAATGTTACTAACTCTAGCTTTTAACAATGCATTTTTGTGTGTGAGACTGAGAAACTACAAACCCCTGGAACATTGGCGACTATGTACAGGAAATAGAGCATGATAAGTGTCTCCTTTGTCTGATTTTATTTAGTCTAAAAAGTCTATAACGTTACAACAATGCCACTGAGCCGTGTTGTGCAGTTGACTACAGTGCAAGTTTGTAAACTAGGCAGTGTCACTTACGTCCATTTGACCTTGGTTTGTCCCGTGTTGTTTGAAAACGCCAGATCCATAGGCAAAAGCTAAACTGATGTCCTGAGGAAACTGTGATAAAATCCGTCTATAAAGCACGCCGGTGTTGTGCAAAGTTGGAAGAGTCATTTTGAACTAAGTTAAGATAGCTTTCCAGCAACAGCACGTTATAGGCGGAATAACCGAATAAGTAAAGGAAAAAACGAAGTTTCAGTTGCATAAAATACGAAATACATTTCAGACTAAAAGGTCCAGTGCCACTAAACACGAACGCAAGTTACTGAGTCGCAATACAATCATCCGTTTATAGTTTAAATACGTCTATCAGCTCAGTTTGGGTCTGTGTCAGCTGCAGCTTGACAGTCGACTAAAACTTACGTCACAGAGTGCGCTGCGGGCTGGAGGCTCACGGGAAATCGAGTCAGAGATGGAAGGTAAGCAAACTGTACCGTTAAACTGCCATTAAACAGCCAAAATAACAAGTAATGTGAGAGTTATTTTGCACGTAGGTACTACTATGATTGAATACAGTTTTTAAATGTCAACTGGGCAACACACTACAGCATTTTAGTACTCTTAAATTAAATTTGAGCAGCTTTAAATTTAGCCAGCAGAGGGTGGTTTTCAACCAAGTGTAGCTAGCTAACGTTAGGTGGCAATGAGGTAATGCTGATTTGTATGATATAGGTATAGCCATTGCTTTATATCTATGGGTATAGCTATCTATGGATGGTTTAATATGGATGGTTGTGTACACACTTCATTATCTACCTGCAATTGCAACAGCCATTGTCTGCTGTAAAATGTAGTGTAATAAAGGGAAATTATTAACAAATAAATTATATGTAGTTAAAGCCTAATAAATAAAAACATGTTTATTTCCTTTTCTTTTGACGTAATGCATTTATTTTTCAGAAGTTAATAATAATTGTGAGAGTATTTAAATATACAACGATATATATTTTTGTACATTTGGTGCCTGAAGTTTTTTTTGCATAAAGCAAAGTAGCCGCATGTGAAGTACTAACTTGAACAATCATAAAAAGCCCGTTTTTATTGGGCTAGTCATGAAAATAGGTTAGGTTTTTTCTGTCTACAAGATTCATTTTTGTGTTTAAATTCATATTGCATTACACATCTTGTAAAACGAAATCAATGAGATGATAACAGGGATTGCTCCTGTCAGGATCCAGTCACATTTTGGCCGCAGTGTTTTGGGCTTGAACTGCTGAAGATCCAAAATAAAACCTATGACAGCAAAAAACATGCAACCTCCAATTTCTAGTTTTTGTTAGCTTGAAAACTTGCTTTGCTTAAAATATAATACCTGCTTCAAATCAAAAGACACTAGCACATCTGTGAAAGTGGAATTAATCTTGAGTGTGAGATCAAGCAGCAGTAAAAGCCAAAAAGCTTCTGAGGCCGTCATCAGTCTTCTTCTTATGGGCCCACTGCCCACATCTATTTGAATGAATTAATATTGAATGTAGAATCATGATATGTCAGCGATATGTCTGCAGCCCATTGTAGGATTGTCAAGAGTAGGACAAATATTATCTTAGCAATTGCCTTGAGCCATTTCAGCCAAATGAATATTGATAAGGTCACTAAATCCTGACTAACTAGCTCATTCACTATGTGAAAGTGCCTTAATTTAGGAAAACTGAAGCACCAGTGAATATTTTCTTTTTCATTTGTTCAACATAAAATTGTATTAATGCCTATAGGCTACATTAGCCCATATAAGCTTTCTGCTTGCCTCTAGCTATTTCATCCTGTGTTTTAGAATCAGTGCTGCGGTATTACCTTGTGAATCTATATATTATCATCCTCATAGTATTTTGTTATGTATTTTCAAGGTGAAACAGTCTTAATTCAGTTATAGTTTTGAAACGTACATTTTGTGAAGTAACATATTGAAAGGTAAACTAAAACGGCTGATTAAAGCTGCATTAACTCATTTTATTTATTTATTTGCTTGCCACTTGGGGACATCATTAGTGCTTAACATAATGCCGAAATATCATCTTATTAAGTTATTAGGTGGATATGAGGGATAGGTTAGAAAACATTTGGAGTTGTGTTTATAGTACTGTAAGTCCATTATTTACTCTCCTGTTAGTTCTGTCTCCACTACTTAGCGACTACGTTCACCAGCTAGTGGTTAACTTTGTGTGTCAGCCAGGTTAAAACAAGGCTGATAAGTTGCAAGCTGTAAAATCTCAACAAAAACGGAGGGAGCTGCAGAGTTGGGTTATATTTCTCTATAAGCAATAGGTGTGTTGTAAAAAGTTGATTCATGTAAGAATCGAGATTCTTATTTTCTAAGATTCTGAACTGATTCACAACTTTAAAAAGTCTATTTTTTCCACAAAATCACCCAGGTATTGCTTGTCTGATATCACACTAAATAGTCATGTTACAGTAGAAGGTGGCAGCAATTAGGCCTGCATGATTAATCAATAATCTTAGATTTTTTTTTTTTAATGACTTTAATTCTCATTTAATTTTATGAGCCAACTTTCTTCTTTGAGTTTTAAACATAGACTGTATAAAATAGGTTTTAAAGCGCGCCTAAGAGGCCTCTATGTTTACAAGCTTGTGGTGATGCACAATGGGCTGTAGGTGCCAAAAAAATCTATGTTTGGTACTGCCAATTTGTTTTGTTTTGTCATAGTTCATGTGTGCAATAAGCATTACACTTCGTGAGAAAGAAATTGTGACAGAGAATTGTGATATGTTTGTCTAGGCCTCAGACAAACAGGACTCAGGATTTTATATTAAGATCACTCCTGTGGGGATATTACTAAACTACTTGTGCTTTGATTTATTTGCTTAATTACATCCTTAGCTCGGCAGCTCTGACGTAAATGCTCCCTCACTTGGGTGAGAGAGCAAGAGAAGTGACAGTTGACACATTGTCTTCAAATTGCCATTTGATACATTATTATAAAAATATCAATTACAGACACTTTTATAGTTAACTGTATGTGAAAATTAAGGACTAAAATATCTTAAATTTATAACATGTTTCATGCTCAGTGTTGCCAATACAGGGACATGGGATTAACACAGGCACTGTGGCAAAGAATAATAATATTAATAATAATAGGAGTTTTCACAGATTTCACAGTTTTTTTAGTCTTTAAAGCAGAGTCCACCACTCGTCTACTTTTGTAAAGCTTGTAAAGCAACAGCAAACTGGTTGTTAGCAGCAACAAAGGCTTGTTAATATATATTGCTTACCACTGTGAGAATTCTGCCATCACACCTTAATCTTTTCTCACAGTGTTTGTGTGGGCCAGTGTGAAAAGGAAAAGTGAAGTGACTGGAATGAAAGAGAAGGTAGCCTTTTGTAACTTTTTGTATGGAACAAGAACAACAAGCCTAATTAAAATGAATCAATTTCACTGGTGATTGCACATTTGATTTTCTAGTTTGAAGTCATTTGGCCAATGTTTCCATCCCGTGAATTGGTCTGAAAGTGGCACATGATTTACATTTTACAGTACCTCTCCTTGACTTTGAGTGGTCACATCCGGAACAGTTAGTGTGGATGTGAGCAGCTATAATGGTATGGCTTGGCAAAGACCCAGACTGCAGTTAACTGTTTGAACATGAATCAGTCAGTCTCTTAGTGTTCATGAATTTCAGCAGGCATATTAAAATAAAAATACAAGAAGAGGAATATAGATTACAGTGAATAGTGCAAATCCTCTGAAGCACTTTAAAGCTCACCTGATAGTGACGCATGAGCCCAGATGTGTGTGACTACAAACACAAATGCAAACATGTACACACATGCCTTGCCTAGGGTAATCTTTTCAGCTTTTGCACGCCTGTTGCCATGGAGATTGCCATTGCTGCCCATGCCTAGTGATGGATGGTAAGTGAAAAGAAAATACACACACACACACACACACACACACACACACACACCTCTGTAGAGGCACAGCTGCTCCAGGCCCCCACAAGACAAACAGAAGAAGCTGCTTTTATCCTACTCCACTAAAGGGTTACAGTGTCACTGAGCAGAGAGTAAGCCAGTAATACATAATAATATGGGAGTCAGAAGCAGAGCTGAAATGCACATTTGAGACACAGGGTATCTTATAATATCTTTGTTGACACTAAGACCCTAAGAATTTATACAGTTGATGTCGGGTCAATGGCTGGTTAAACTTAATTTTGCTTACAGCAATATATTTTGAGCCTGGGACTACTTCATGATAGCAGTGACAACATCAAAGTTAACATAATATTTTAAAGGGACAGTTCACCCCAAAATCAAAAATACATATTTTCCTCTTACCTGTAGCTGCATGATTGTTTGATGGTGCTATCTCTGTAGTATTTAACATATTTGCTTTCCAAAAAAATCAACCTGGTTCCTGTTGATCATGAGAATTTCGAGACAGATTATTGCCATCATTGTCTTTTATTTGTGTATAATGTTATATTAAATAGTACAAACCGGTGTTATATTAAAGGTCCCTTGACATGGTGATCTTTAGATGCTTTTATGTAGACCTTAGTGGTCCCCTAATACCATATCTGAAGTCTCTTTTCCAAAATTCAGCCTTAGTGCAGAATTAAGCCACTAGAGCCAGTCCCACAATGAGCTTTCCCTAGTATGTGCCATTTCTGAGTCTGTAGCTTTTGAGGAGGAAAGGGGTGGGGGGCAAATTCTCTGAGCTGGAAAAGTAGAGAAAGGGGAGGTTACCTTGCCCCTTATAACCTCATAAGGAGTAAGATTCCAGATCAGGATATCTAGGACTTGGTTTACACCTATTGCCATTTCTAGCCACTGGGGGGACATAGGCAGGCTGGGGGAATGCTTATTAATGTTAAAAAACCTCAAAGTCAAATTTTCATGCCATGGGACCTTTAAATAGTACGGACCGGGTCACATGTAAAAGGTTCCGTTATAGAGGGATGTGTGTGAAATGTTAGTGTGTAATACCACATATTTTGGGTCATGTTGTATTTCCAACAAACGCTTTGCAATATGCTGTTAGATTTAAGCTCTGCCTCGCCTGCTGCTGCACCGCTGACCTGAAAGCTTACCTGTAACTGCTGCAATCACTTTCTGCCACCATAACTGCTGTTCATAAGCCCCCCCACCCTTCCTGTAGTGCTTTCATTGTTGTGCTTCCCAAGCCAACTTTTGTTTTTACTTGTTGCCATGGCAATTTTGAATCTTGAATTTTGTGTTGTGTCTTGAAAGGCTATCGGCAGCAAATTCCCCCAAAGCAGCATTTACCCAGATGAACATAAACAACACGTACCTCTTACCATCCCCATACTTACTCAGTTGCAAAATGGTGTGTGTGTGCGCGCGCATGCGCATACTGGCCTTAACAGTGATAATGTGTAAGCTCACATGTATTTGAGTCTGTGCTTGCAGTATATGTGCACATGTGAGTGTGTTGATAGGGTAGTGATGGTCCTGGCATTGTGAATTCTTACTGTCACCTCCAACGCAGCAGCACAAAGCAGATCCTATCATACTCTTCTCTCTAAGCTCTAAGCTATATAGCTACACTATATCCAACAACCAACACACACAAGTCAAAAGAGGGGGGAAACATGAGGAAGGTTCATGGGGGCTATAATCTATTTTAGTCATTTTTCAAAGGAGATGATGGTTAACACTAATAATGCTATAACAGTGTGTCTTTCTACATTTCTTGTAAAAAAGAGAACACTAGAAAACACTAAAAAACACTAGAGTATCCTTCTAATACAGTTGATTCTTTGACTCTGTCGCCTGCATAATTTCATGGACACATATGTTATATAATGACTGTTTGGAAATGGGATATGGGTTGTGTATGTGTGTCATGTAACATGTAGGCCAGGATGAGCTCAGGATGTTGCTACAGTTCACACTGCAGCTCTGTGACTCACTCGGCTCCTCTGGTTGACTTAACAACGCCACTGGGCTCGACTCATCACGACTACAAATGTGCATGTTCAAAAGAGTCTTTTGAGGACTGAACACAGGTCAGTTTATTTTTTCATGGAACTACATTTGTCTTTACTAAAGTAGAGAGAGTCTAAAAAGAGATTTATGCACCGACATGTCTCTTTGGACTTGTCATTTCTTTTATGACAAGAAAAAGGGTTTCACCTTTTTTTGTTGTTCAGTCAGCACATTTTGTGTCACATCATATTAGTTCCGATGCACCCTAGAGGCATTGGTCTTTAATAGATTTAAAAGCACAGTCCACATCTAGCAGTTTGATGTTAAGCTGTTAAATCCTAAACTGAAGGGTTGAGTAGAAAGTGAGTGTTTGTGGCGGATGGAATACACTGCAAAAAACAGCTAGTAAAATAAAGGCTTTTTAAATAATTTTGAAGAACAGTGTCTTGGATTTCCCTTTTTTCTACTTAATTGAATTACCAACCCCAAAGAGCACCTTCAAACATCTGACTGAACTTCCTGAGCACCCTGGACTTTATAGTTTTTTTGTCTTTCCAACACTGCAATATTGTCCAGTAATCTATGAGACACTCGCTCCTTGCTTGTGTAAAATGGTACCCCTAATAATGAGTCACTCAAAAATGGCTGAGGTTCAAAGAGATATGGGTATATGAGTGGTTTAGACTTTAAACTTTAGAGAACAGCTGAAAAGCAGCCCTTCATTGGCATCATTTTCATCAATTTCAGATAGAAATGTCAATGCTTGATGCTAAATGAAAAGTCAGATCTGATAAATGGGTTGGAGAATATTTATAAATTTGTAAAAATGTTACATCGTTTAATCCTTGTGTTGTCTTCCCGCCAAAGTTGAAAATCAACACTTTTGTTGACGCTTTTTATCAATGTTTTTAACTTTTTCTAACGTTTTTGACCCTTTTTTCAACACTTTTGACGCTTTTTTTTTCAATGTTTATCACTTTTTTGACGTTTTCAACACTACATAACACCTTTAGTTTTACAGTTATTTTTGGAACTTATGGTCAATAAACCTTTATAATTTATACCTAAAGTTTGAGTTAGAAAAGCAGAAATTAGGAATTATCTAGTCTAAAATTAAAGGAATGTAAGTTGATGGATAATCACAGACTGGAATATGTCAACTTTTACTCAATATTATTTCAAAACCACTTCAATTTTTTTCAAATGCTATAAAATTGAATAAAATGCCCCAATGTTACCCAATAAAATCACCCCAAAGAGCGTTGTGTGGAATCAATCATGTTATTTTGGTTTATTACAATTGGGTAGTTAAGAATAACATTGATATAGGAAAACGGGTCAATTTAACCCGAGGACAACATGAGGGTTAAGAAAAAATAAATTGCCCTTTGTACACATGATAGATGTACTGTAAGTCTATATTTTCTTCTACTGCAGTCTTTCTGTTTTTCTTTGTGTGGTTCAAATGTGTGGGATTTTCTTTTTGCTCAAATAATCTCCTTTCTCCCTCTTTTTGTCCTGTCATCTTCTGGCGTTTTTATTTTTTATTTTTAGACGCATCCTGCTGCTGCTGGAATTTGGAGAATTGCTCTTCTAATGCCCTTAAACAGTGACTGCATAATGAAGCCATGGCATAGGGAGGATATGTTTGTTTAGGAATAAGAAGTGAAAGACCCACGTGGTGTAGTAAAGGAACTGGATCTACTCCTTAAATGAAAAGAATGTATGTATTTTAGTATTGGATTCGTCATCCATGTTTTTGAGTGTTCTGCTAGAAAGTCGAGGTTGTAATTTGTAATTTGCTTGCTAAACAGTTCCTATAGTCATTATAGAAACCTACCGTTTAGGAATCCTTGGATGTTGCTGCTTTACATGCTGATGCTACATTGTCCTTAAGTAAAATAATCAGGAAGATCTTACTGCAACAATAATGATCTGATTACTGGTGAGCTTGTGCTACCTCAAAGCCCAGCGCACACCAGGTTTTGTGTAAAAGGACTTAGTCAGCACCACCATTACCTTCGTGTGCTGTTGTCTTAGGCTGCAGAACAGCAAGGAGCAACACGTTCCACTTAACTAGAGGGAATCATTTGACTGATGAAATCAGAAAGGAAAAAAAACTAGAGAGAGAGAAAAAAACTCTGTCCTTGTCCTCTTCCTCTTCCTGCTGTCCTCTACCTCAGCTTTTTCACCATATTGGTATGAATTACAAATCAACCCTGCCCTATGCCAAATGCTTAAAATGGCAAAATATTGCCATGAGCTGATTCTCAGAGGGGAAGGGGGATTTCTTTCAGCTCCATGAGAATTGATCTACTAGAAAATGTGTCAGCACATACAGTACATCAGCCCCCAATTGCGGGAAAAGGGACGAGGGAGAAAGAGGTTTATAAAGATGGATGGAAGGATGGCGGAAGAAGGAGGTGGGGCTTGCAGGGCAGGGGTGTATGGTGTTTCCATCTCTGAACTCCACCTAGTGCGCACTTGCAGGAAACCCCTTCCAGTCGATGCACACGGCACGCAGTGCTACAAGGCTGCAGCACGACACACAGACGTAGCCTATGATGTAGGAGGATGATGACAAGAGAGAGGAGGAGGCAAGGGGGAGGGGGAGAGAGTCAGTGAGTGTGCCGAGTGAGAGAGGGAGTGAGCAAGAGGAAAAGGACAGTGAGTGAAAGGGTGAGATAGGCAGAGAGAAGCATCTCTTGAGTGCATTCAGCTTGCAGCAGCTCAGGACGCAGGAAGGCAGAGCAGAGGGGGGAGAGCACCTGCACCACACATCTCTCTCTCTCTCTCTCAGACGCCCCTCTCGCACGTCACAGACACGCATTTGTGAGGAGGCGTGAGGCTCAGGAGGAGGAACACCACATACATGCACGTTTTGCTGGCTTAGCTGCGCTTTGGGGAGCTGTCTCTTGAAGACTGGACCAGAGCTGTATCCATTGCTTCATCCATCCTTTTTCTTCCTTCCTGCTTTCCATTCCTTTAACTCAGAAGCAGCTCTTTATCACCGATACCCAACTATTTGGACTGATTTTCTCTCTGTCATTCATCTAACCTCTGATCAGTGTGTGTGTGTGTCTCTCTCTCTGTAACCATCTCTGCCTGTCTCTACTTTCACTCCATTCAGCCAAGAGCTCAAGAGACACACTTGGAGAGCAACTAACCAACCGCCTGAAACACCGACCTTTTGAGCGCAATCATGAACTTCCTTCGACGCCGTCTCTCTGACAGCAGCTTCATGTCCAACCTTCCCAACGGCTACATGACAGACCTTCAGAGGCCTGACCCAGCTGCTCCTCCTCCCCCCACCGCCACCTCCCCTTCCCAGCAAAGTGCACCCCCAACCACGGTGCCTGCGCCTGCCCAGTCCCCAACCAAAGGTCCAGCACCGGCCCAGGCACCCGCCGGCTCCCCCGCAGCTCAGGAGCGCCGTGCGAGCCAGCCGGCTCAGCAGCCTCAACAGGGCCAGCCCTCCTCCTCCTCCTCCTCCTCATCTGGCTTCTTCAGCTCCTTCAGCTCCATCAGCTCCATCACCAATGTGGTCAAACAGACGGCGGCATCCGCCGCCGGGTTTGTGGAGCAGTCTGCTACATCTCCCTCGCTCTCCAAGAAGTTCAAGATCCTGTTGGTCATTGATGAGCCCCAGCATGAGTGGTAAGTGTTAAGATTCAAAAGACTTTAACGATGGCTTGAGTGTTGGCAAACTGACTGATGGGAAGTTGGTTGTGTTAGCTGGCACGCTGTTTCTGTTTGTTTTTTTGGGACGCTCTTCAGATTTGGTGTAAAACATGATTGGGTTATAGTCAGCCAGAAGGAATATGATTTACTGTTAATTAAAAAAAAAACTTAGTTAAGTGTGCGTGCATTGGCCTAACGATGACTGACACATTTCAGTTGATTTTAATCTCACAGGAATCCTGATTCATTAATTCTTGAATCATTTTCTATGTCTTTGTATTAAAATGTTTTCCCTCGTCTTACTAAAGCTGCTCCAAAAGTAGAAAGCGCTCCATTGATCTAAAAAGACAGGACAGCTTTTCTCTGGGGTTCGAATTCACACCCCCACCCCCACCCCCACCCCGCACTGCTACCTTACTCTGTTTTTGTGTGTTTATGTAAACCTTTTATGATGCCATGTACGTGCATGCTTATGTTAGAGAGCTATGAGTAAGTGTTTTCATCCCTTGACAGCACGTTTGCTAACAGGATATTATCCTTACACTATCAACTCGTATATCATATAGTCATAAAAGAGCACTGAAGCTCTGAATAAAACATCACACAACACAAGTGACATGTTAGTCCTTGGCTGTGTGATAATGTTTGCTATCCCACTCGCTGCTTTCTGTCTCTGCAAATCACATTTTCAGGCTTTAAAGGCTTTCTGTGTGGTGGATGATGATGGATTTTACAGCTGTTCATTGCTGTCATTATGTCGGTGTAATTTCATCTTCTTAGCTCTGGATTGGATGGATATGTGATATAGTGGAAACAATTCTGACCTCTTTAATTTAATAGATGTTCTCAAGTGTTGTCTTTTGGCAATTATTGGGTACTATCTCACATAAAACTGGGTGTGTTTACTGTTGCAAACAAAAAATGTGATACGTTAAACGCATAGCAGAACAATTGAGTAAGTGGACCATGAGTTGAGATTGTTGCTGGTTCAAAGGTAAAGAATGAAGTGTCTTTTAAGCTTTTAACCAACAAGGAAGATAAGTCCTTAGGAGTTTACAATCGTTAAGAGTTTGAACGTCAATGAGTTCAGTGACAAATGAGCAAACTCCATCTGCTGATTAAGAATGTGTGAAATGGTCAAAAGCTCCAGAACAAGCGAGCAAGTACTGTAGGCCTTGAGTGGGGATTGGTTTGTGACCTTTGCAAGTGTTTGAGGATATTTGCTATCTAATGATTTGGGGAGTTGACTCTTTTCCATTTGAAAATGCATCTTGTTTGTTGCAGTCAAATTTTGTCGTTTGAATGCATTGCTGTTTTTACAGAATATATATTGACCGTACTACAGACTTGATCATGGATATAATATCTGACATATATTCAGTCAGGTTTGCGTTGACTACCTCTTTGCATCTGCCGGCGTATAAGCAAGTGCCAACTACTCTACATAGCCTGAAAAAAGACATTTAAGACTTTATTCCTCCAGAAAAGGTTTATTCCTTAGCTGACTTTACCATCAGATTGTTGCCCTTTACAATCACTGTAGCATATCATTGCTGAAACCTCTCATGACCTACGATAGTCATTTTAAGTGATGTGTAACCACCACTAACCACTATGTGGTTTGACTTACATTATGTAGTGTGGTTTTAGAAGGAAGGGATCTGATTGCTCCACATATGGGAGACATGGGCAGTATGCATAGAAATAAGTATTGAATTTGAATTTGTTTACTTTGCGCACTAAAGTCAAGACAACAGTAACACAAGAAAAGAAAATAATATAAAATAAAGATTGTGCAGGTGAGATTAAAAAAAGCCTAGGGGCTTATTGAAGGAATCTCACCTAAGGAGGAAAAATATATGAAAAAAACAAGCTTTAGGTTAGCTAAATAAACAACATATAAAATACATTTGAAGAATATAGGCGGTGACTATTAAGTTGGCGGTGTCTGCTAATTCATCTCACATTACAAATGTGTGCTAAGTGAATGCTGTGAAATATGTGTAGATCTAGCCAATGTAGAAATAAATGTTCAGGTTCTTGCAAAATGTCTGCCACATCTTTGTCCTGGTCCACACAAGAACAGCCTAAATCCTAAATCCAGTAATACATATGCAGACTTGTTTCAGGGCAACGGTGCCAAGTAAGTAATGAAATTTAACATTTAAGAAATGTAATGCAATGAATTTACAACTTCACTGGCATTATTTCCAAACTTCCTCCCATTTTCTTTGTAACCAATACTTCATCCAATCATCCAAAGATCATAAATATTAATGTTGTTTATTTGAGGGCTTACAGACAGAGCTTCATTTAAAGCATCCAGGCCAGAGAGGCATTCTGCTAAATGTTATTGATTTTACGCTCAGCACAGAGTGTGGTCTGAGACTTTCAATAATATACTATAAACTTCTTCTAAAGATTCTTCATGTCATTCTCATCAAGGCTATATTTGAATCAATCAGAAATGAGAGGACGCGTCTGTTTGACGTTGCTTGTATCTGCACACACAAATAGTTTTTATTTTATAAAAAAAACCTTTATGGATTTTTATGGATACAATCAGCGTAAAGCCAGACATTTAGGTGATCATCCCATCGTGAAATTACTATGATCTATCCTTCATGTCATTTTCAATGACTTCACAAATTCTGTGCAAAATGAGCGCACATTTGATTTCTATATTTAGGATGCCATTAGTTGGAGGGAATGATTTACGTAACATAGCAATGATCGTAATAAGAAACAATAAGGCTTTCTTTCTCTTGCTCTTTCTCTTGTCTCTTTTTGTACCTTCATTCACCTTTCCTCAAATAAAACCTTTTCTATTCAACAGTGTGTGGGGGTGTGGGTGTGTGGGTGTGTGTGTGGCCTTTCAAAGTGGCTTCAGCACACGGGGGCGGATGATGGAAGATAGAGGGAGAAGATCTAGGAATCTTCCTTTAGCGGATGTCTATGTGACGCTCTTTCCTGTTTGTCTTGTCGGGTGTTCTTCTCCGCCTTTTTCCTCTTTGCTTCTCCCTCTCTGCGTTTTTATCATGGTAGTCTCTCTGTGTGTGGCTCCAGAGAAATTGCTCCGGGTTCCTGATGTGATGAAGTAATGGAAAGAGACGTGGTGATTCAGCAGTTTCAGCCCAAAGGCCACATCTGCACTCTTTCCTTTTGCTCTCCTTTTCTTTATCTCTCGGTTTATCCATTGAATATGTGTACTCTGCAGTGTGTGCCTGAATACCAGTGAGTGTATTTTCCACCTATATTGCGTAATTATCCATCAGAGGAGATTATTTCGGACGGTTGACTTTTGACTTATGACTCAAAGCAGAGGGTTTCGTTGGTTTGACTGTAAGTTGTCGCACAGTTCTCCGAATGCGTACCTCCGATGCGGGGGATGATGGTGAATATCACCCAATTGCCCTGCAGTTAAAGCTCAAGCTTTAACTAGTTGTTTTTTCACAATATATTCATAGTCATTTTCTTAGAACAACCCAATAGTACAACATACAGTAACAATACAATTTAAGACTACAGATATTCACATTACCCAAACACACATACTCACACACGCATACCCTCATCACCTTGCACCAATCTGTTGTAAAATATAAACAAAATAAATATTTTCCATCATCATCTACAATTTTCTTTCAGGTAGAGCCCATCCTTATATCTCTGATTATATTCATATATGGTTCCCAAAGTTCAACAAAGTCTTTCCTCTTGCCCTTAGCAATGTAGGTTAGTCTTTCCAGACCAATACATTGCAATTGTCCCTTTATCCACACATCCACACATCACACAGTGATGGTGCTCCCATGCTTGCAACAGCCCTCCTGGCTTGAAGAAGTACAAAGTCCAATAGTCTAGTCTGTTTTCTATCTAGCACTGGGTCGAGGGCACAGTTAAAATCTCCCCCAAAGATATAAAGTCCCTCCAAGTCTGCTGACCCTCGGCCCCTTCTCGTATACCAAACAAACGTAAATTCTTCCTCCTTCCCCGGTTCTCGAAGTCGTCTGTCTTGGACTCAAGATAGGTTCGTTTGGTGGCTGACTCGAGTGCCGTTTTGGTTTTTCTAAGTGCATTTTCAGCATCATGTATGTGGCGTTCAGCTTCTTTGATGTGTGTTGTATTAGAGGAGACGTTTCACTTTATCTCAGACACCTTGCACTCCTACACCGCCATTGAGTTTGCCATGCCAGTCAACCGGGTGTCAATGTTGTCCAGCTTTGTTTTGAAGTCTTGCCGAAGTGACTTCAGCTCGTTTAACACTTCAGCTATATTAGCCATGTAGTTAGCGTTAGCTTCCAGGTTGCTTGGTGGGCTTGGCGGAGGTGCTTTGCCAATCGTCGTACTAGTCTTGCGTGTTCGGGTATAAATATCAGACTGTTTGGCTGCAGTTGGTTTTGACATATCAACGCAGAGTTTTTAGCGAAAATAGTAGCCAGTACCTTAAAGGTTTTTCGGGAAATGCGTGTTTGAACGGAGCTTGTCTCGTCCCCAGGTGACTGAAGCTTTATCTAGTTGGTATTTGAGAGCATACTGAGTTGAAACATTTGAAACTGTTTCCTCTGACTAGGAAGTATAACATAATAAGAGAAACAAATCATTCACTTTTTTAGTATGACGATGACAACCTTCTTTGAATTTGAACAAGACTATTAGGTTTGTGCATGTCTGTGTGCTTGCATGCATGTGTGTGTTTAAAAAAAGTAATTCTAATTTTCTCAATAGCCAGCAGACACAGGAGTACACAGTGAGAACAGGTGGGGAGGTGGAGCAACATGCACATGCACATCTACCACATGCACACACGCATGAATTTACAAGCACCTTCATGGTCTGTTTGTATTTTCTGTCATCTAATTATACACGATAGGAAAACAAGCAAAGTGTTATCACAATGAATTCAGCATATTTCGGTGATATGCTGTTTTGCTGACCACGTTATAGAAATGTGGATTGGGAATAAAGCAGGTCATTGTTAAATGTTATTTGCTAAAGATATACACTCGATGTAGTTTTGACTTCATGGCCATTATTCAGAATTATTTGTGGCATTATGGTTCAGCTACAGGTGCACACACACACACACACACACACACACACACACACACACACACACACACACTGATAACTAACCTTATTACAGCTGGTGGCAATATTATGTAAACTTTATAGGGTCCTCTTGGTTTCAACCTCCTGATGTGTTGTACCTCTCAGCTGTTACTAGACCAGTGGTGTTTCTAGCCCAAGGGATTATACAGAAACAACTCCAGTGTGTGTAGGTGTTACCTTGTAACTTCCAAATAGGACATGATGGTTTTTAAAGTTCAAAACTGATAAAACAATGATGAAAGTATGTCTTCAAGTCTGTTTTGAGGTTCAAACGCAGCTGTCCTCACAAGAATAAACAATAGCATTCATCACTTGTTTGACTATTATGATCTATGTTCACCTTTAACTTTACAAGGATCTCTAGTGGCCAATTCATTTAACCACTGGAATGGAAATCTTTCCCATTTTCAGACTTTTCATGTATTAAAAGATTAAAGGAATACACCACCGTTTGTTGAAATAGGGCTCACGGTCTCCCCTAGCTGTAGATAGGTGGGCCAATGCATTTTTTGTCTCAGTGCATGCATTGTTTTAATCTGGTGACACCACCGGTAGTTATCTTAGCGTAGTGAATGGAATCCTATGTTGCTGGTTAGCATGTTGTGAGTAAAAGTGAGTCAATGAAAAAACAACAACAACCTACTCATTTCTTGTGGCCTGCACATTCACAATGAGTACAAATAGCTATGCAGATTGGATGACTAGATGATTTCCTAGGCAGATATTGATTGTTGTTTTTTTGTTGGCTCACTTTTACTCCCAACATGCTAACCGGCAACTTAGGATTCCATTCACTACGCTAAGCTAACTAGTGGCAGCACTGCCGGTGTTGCACTGAACTAAAACAACGCATGCACTGAGACAAAGAATGTGTTGGCCTACCTATCTACAGGGGAGACTGTGATAAGCCCATTTCAACAAACGGTGGCATGTTCCTGTCACTGTCAGTGCTGTCCTTATTATCATGGTCACAATCGACCCCAAAACACAGTCTTTGGTAATCAAAACTTGAATATTTTCCTAACCATAACCAAGTTTTACCAAACCAAACCTTAGCTATAGCGGTGGCAGATCAGAAAGCGGTCATATAAATAATTATTTTAATGTATGCAACTGTTTTGGAAGACACTGAGAAGAGATGTGATCCTGCCTATAGTGGTGTCAGGTCAGAAAGCAGGTTTTGCAATAAAAAAGTATGTATTTTGTTGTTTAGTTTGGAGGATTTTAGTTTAAATTGTAAAAGTATATGCTGGTTTTATTGTGTAGCTTTTTATTATTTGGCATTATAATTAATATGCTTATTTATCCCATACAGTTTCTGTAAGGAGTACCTAGATAAACAGAAGGCTTGTGTTTGCTCCCAGTAGACCAGGCTATTAGTGATTGCAAATTTGTGGCTCTGGCTATGTCAATACTGACTGACAAGTAACCAGTATTGAGAAGACCTTTATCCCTAAGGCCTGTTAGGCCTAAAGATCACCCATTACATTTATGTTAAGAAAAGCTCATGTAAATGCAGCACAAAGTAAAATTGTCCCCTCTTTGCATTGTTAAGTAATATGTACATTTTCCTTTACTTTTTGATGACTGTGCTGTTTTTTCCCTGCTCTCCACTGTGGCAGACATTTTGTAAAGACAATTATACAGTATAAGCACAGCACTTACTGCCTCTGCTATCTCCATAAATTGACACCTCAACAGGCTGCTAAACTAAACGAGCCTGAGTGGTTTTATTCCCAAAAATATAATCTAACCAATAAGCCAGAGGCGGCAGTACAGTCTGAATGAATGGTTATGTGAATGGTGCTAAATAAAGCTAACAACGAGCAAAGGAGATTTGACATTCTTCTGTCAAATATTCTTAAAGGAATGTGTACACCTATGAATATATCTGCCGTTTGGCCCCCTTTAATACAATTATACTTGAAGATACATACAAAAAAAAAATACTTTTGTTGCTTATTTGTTTAAATAAAACATTTTGATTGCAAAACAAAATATATAAAAAATATAACCAGCTTTTGTTTTTGGAGAAAATTGTATTTCAATTTAACAAAATTTACATTGTATCACATTGACAAATTCCACATTCTTGAACTGTCATTATTGGTTTTCCTTCAAAGGGTTGCTGGCCATGATGTCAAATCGGAGGTCATTTTACTACCTCACTCCAAACTAAATTGAAAAGTTGGGAGCCCTGGTCCTTCTCATGATGCTATGTTATTAATTAATTCTATGATCTAATTACTAGGAGTGAGACAAATTATCGATAGGGCATTATATCGTTGTCCTTCGTGTGATACGAGATGAGACGAAAAAAGGAAAGGTTGGGAAAGAACTCCAGTCTGCAGAGAGCATTGCACTCAACTGTGATGGTTGGACCTCACAGGCTACAGAGTCCTATGTGACAATCACTGCCTATTTTATTGATAACTACAAGTAGAAAATGCACTCCTACGTGCTGCAAACAAGGGCAATGCACACGACTCACACCGGTGCTCATATTACAGAGGTGATCGAGAAGGCCACTAAGGAATGGAAGTTTACTAAACCCCCCCCCCAGCTATAGTTACTGACAATGCTTCAAATACGGCTGTAGCTGTTGAGCTGACTGGATATGATCAGTTGTTTCGCGCACATAATTAACCTTGCGTCACAGCGTGCATTAAAACTGACAGCCGTCCCTAGACTGCATGGATTTCCGGCTTCTTCCACAGAAGCACCATAGCTGCAGATTTGCTGAAGAGAAACCAGAAATGCTGAGATTCCACAACACAAACTCATTACTGATGTTGTTGTCAGCTGGAACAGCGCCTACAGGATGGTCTCCAGGTTTCTCGAGCAGCAGCCTGCTATCTGCGCTACCCTCTTATCTCCTGAGGTAAGTTTTGATTATGCATGCTGCTAAAGTAGTGAAATTTTGATTTGTATTTATAGTTGGACAGATATCGTAATGTATCATTCCAGGATTGTCTAACAATATATCGATTTTCGGTATTGTGAGCCATGTATCGCGTATCGAGATGTAACCAGTGATTTGCATCCCTACTAATTACCACTGCATATTTTTAGTGAAAAGCCTGCTCCTTGTGAAAATGCAAGCTGACGGATGGTGGGACCAGCACTGTGTTAGCTAAAAAAAACTCTTTCTGTCAATGGAAAAGCCAAATAGGTTTGGTATTATTTAGCCTGGTGAAAAGCCTGGTCTGTGGATACCAGAAGCGAGACATTTGTTGTTAATTTAGGCTAAGCATGTATTAAAAGGGCTGTACTCGATATTCAGAAGAAAGTGGTCTGGGATTGCTTCTACATGTCTCTTACAGATGTTTCCAGGCTTGTGCATTTACATGCATCCACAAGAACAGAAAAGCTCAGATTAGAACACACACACACATACACATACACACATACACACATACACACACACACACACACACACACACACACACACCCAGATGAGTGTGACCTAATTCACTGTTCAGGTGGTTACTCCCACTATATCTTTATAGCAAATATTTGTTAACTACTATATTAATGTTTTGAACATAACAAGTACAGTCCCTTTAATATACTTATATACTTAATTATACCCTGTAATGCTAGTTGTAACATTTTGTTGCAGTGTTGTTTTTGTTAATTATTTTGAATACGGAATAATTTGCTTGGATAGAGACATATTTTCCAATCATGTTTTGTAAGTATGTATGGTCCATACATCTAATCTAGTCTAAATGTAGCCTTATATAATATTGAATAGATTACCCATTTTACAATAAGTCTTTTTAAGATAGAAAATGAATTTGAGTCTAGCTAACAATTGTGTGTCAATACATTACACAGGCAGGTACAGGAAGGCAGACAGGCAGAGGTCCAGGTAAACATTAAGATAACAGACACTCAAACACAAAAGCACAAAACAAGAAACCAGCACAAACTGACAACAGGTAAATGAAAATGAGCTGGATGAATGACAGAGCGTGCAGTAATATGCACAAGTGAGGCAGACATTGTGACAGTAGTATACTTACTGTACTACTATTTAAGAAAGGCAAAATATTTGAAACAGGGATATTATACTACCCTCACGTGCTGGAAACTGAATACATTGGAGAGTCAATGTATACGTAAGTGCTGCACTTCAAAGTGAATTATTTGCACATTAGTAATCACAAATGACGTAAAAATCAACTTAACTCCAATAATAAGGGGATTAGAAGAAAGATGAATGCCCCAGGAGACATGCCAGATATTGCAGGTTATATATTTTTTAATATAATCCTGCATTTTGACCTTTGGTCTAATTTGAAGCATGTGCACATTGTATAAACAGACCTCTTCAATCCTCTTCTTTTAAATAGCCTCTTCAGTAGAATAAGGAGGCCTTATTCAAGCAAGGGCAGATGCATCGATTGGAGCTACTATACAAAAGCTTTTGACTCCGTCATAATACAAAATATTTCCATTAAATCTAGTAGTTCAACTTTAGGAGACCCAAGCAATGTAGAGTTTAGTGGAATTTATCACTTGTTATATAATAGGAAACCTTCTGCTTAATCAACCAAGATTAACTGGAATGGCCATAGATGCTGATTGAATCAGCAGTCCCCTTTACTAGCTGCTATTTGGAACTAAAACACATTAAAAAAGGTCTATTAGGAAGAACGATGTGTTTAGTAATGGAAATAAACAGGAATTGTTTGTCATTAGTTTTGCAGATCTTTTTTATCTTTGGGTGCTACTCTAACTCCTCTGCAGTATCTCAGTGATAGACCTGTTATTATGCACGCATGAGGCACACAGAATTTCTAAGCGGGCAATAAACGAGATCAATCAGCATCACAACCTCTGGTGAAATAGTCCACTGTTGCTACGGCAACCGGTAGGGAGACCAAGGATGGTTGTAACAATTTTTGAATCAGCTTTTATAACTTGCATAATGTTTGACTCAAAATACCCTCATTACAAATACTACTACTACTGCTACTACAAACGGCAATGTTTTTAACTTCTCCAACTATATCACAGAATTCATTATTTGATGTCAAAGGCAAGGAGTGTCATTGCTACAACCTACCCTGCTACGAGGGTATGTTGTAACACAACCTGGAGTAAATTCTAACAGTAAGATTGAAGTACTAAAAACTGAGACTACACCACAAACTATGCATCTATATAAGTTTATTGTGCATGTGCCAACACTTAAACATCTTCCTGTGCTTCACTAAGAACAAAAATAACTCATCACTGATGGCTAAATGAAGAACAGTGTCAGTATGGTATGGATCCTAACATTAGAAGAGCTTTCTTAAAGAAAATATTCTAATAATGCCTATGAATGTTACACGTACAAATGGAAACATTCAGCAGGGGGTCAGAAGTAGCTCATAATCTACGTATAATTACAGGAAGATGTTTAACAATTAGTAAAACAACAAACATTCATTTTCTTATATGGTGTTACAATCATCCCCACCCCTTTCAGCCAATGTTTAGCTGTATTAGCATGGTGGTTTGAAATTAGCATAGATGAAATGACTCACATTTTACGTAAGAACCTACTCTCTTACCTGATACAAGTAACCTAATTCAAACTTCAACAGTATTAGTACCAATCAACATATAGACTCTGTCCCGAAAATTACTTTCTTACCTGAAAATTTATGTTTTGGCTGTAAAATCTGCACACTTCGTCTCACAGCCATGCAAATTCATGCAAAAAATGCATGATCAAGGAGTAAGGTGTTATACATGAAATTTATTACATGACTCTTATGTTATCCCTTATTGGTGTGTGTGATACTATCCCTTTGTTACAACCATCCCGGTCTCCCTAATCCTCTTCATGATTCTGAAAATGTATGGTTGAAAGGAGGCATTGATGTGACAGACAAGCACATTTTCCGACTGCCATTCCTTAAGGGAGAAACCCTGGCAACTTTTGCCAGTTATTTTTGAACATACACAATTCCACAATAACAAAAGTAAAAAAAATAAATACACAACCAATCCCAATAATAATTCAATAGTTACTTATTAATTAATAGCATTGCATTAGCAACATATTTGCTCCAAACAGCTAGTATAGATGCTATCTTGGTTTGAAGTAAACTAATCATAGTAAATATACAAAGTATGTATACAAAAAGGGCAAACGTGTACATGTTTTCAAAAAACACCATATCTTTGGTGTACTGCACATTGCTGTAGCTCCTCTTTTCACCCTGTGTGTTAAGCTCTCTGTTTTAGCCTTAGAGTGAGGCATCACACTTTTATTCCATCTTTGTTGGGAGTTGCACATGTGCAGTAGCTAGGTGAGCACTACTACCCAGTCAGAAGCAGAGTATGAGGGCATGCCACGCTAGCAGCTAGGCGAGCATTATAAAGCGAGTTACAAAAAAGTAAAGGCTGGACTACAGTAGAGCAGTTTGGAGCAGTTTGTGAACAGTGTTTTCCATTTGTGATAACTCCCTTTGGGGTGGACGTTGAGCTTTTTCACTTTGTACACCTTTGACATGCACCAAAAGATATATAACACAATAAAAGAAAGAGAAAAAGCATAATATGAGCACTTTAATACAATCGTATTATAAAATTGGCTTAAACCTGACATGACTGACTCAGACGTGCATTTTCTTCTCTTTGCCTTTGCGTCTGAATAAGGAGAATGAGTCTGTGTGTGTTCCTGAGGGAGATCAGAGAGCAGTGTTGGCACTTGCTGTGATAATTTCACCAGCAGAGAAAAGAGAGTTTTCACGCAAACACACATATAGAACTCATTTCTTGACTCTAATAACAGCTGAGCAAAGTAGCCAGCAACTACATCCTGTAGCATGTTTAATAACAGTAGGCCACATGCATACTGTGCGTGTTCTATGTAAAAGAATTGAAAATTCATGTTCAAGGGTAAGAACTACTCTGCTGTAGATAAGTAATAACAATTCCAACAAATTAAAAATAAACTTTTTAGGAACTTAATGTAATTTTAAAGAGCTAATTTCACTATGGAACAAGCTTATGTCAAAGCACACTATATGCACAATGTAGTGTCAAATGCACAATACAGTGTACTTCAATAGGCTTCACTGTCACAGGATCTGCTTTCTTAGGTCAAGTTACCTGTTGCACTTACATGTGACTCTTTGTAGTTGGACTTATTTGAAGCTAATGTACTTTCACTTGTTTCTTGCTGTCCGGAGTTTGTACCTTTTTTTTCCATTAGTTTGCACTTAATGGAAGTCGCTTTGGATAAAAGCATCAGCTAAATGACATGTAATGTAATGTGTCGAAGTTGCAGCCACGCCTCTCTTCACAACAATTCACTGCTTCAATATTGTTGTGTTAATTATTTATTTCCACCTAATGGGATTTACAAGATGGATGATTTGCTGTAAAAGGCAAATTACAGTTCCCAGGGTTATTGGCATGGTTATACGGCCTGATTAATCGCACATTTCTGACTAATTTGCAGCACAAAATGACAGCAGGGTAGGCATCATTGACGTCAAACACAGGGCATGATGTTATTATTGTCCATAAAGTAAACTGCATCTTGTGTACAGCAGCTGTGTATGTGTGCGTTCTCTCTCTCTCTCTCTCTCTCTCTCTCTCTCTCTCTCTCTCTCTCTCTCTCTCTCTCTCTCTCTCTCTCTCACTCATAAATGCAAGAAAATAAGTGTTACAGCAATGGTTTTGCAGTTTTCATAACTTCTTCCCAAAACTCTGTTTATCTCCATTCTAACAATGACATAGAGACAGGGTATATCATACTTATTAGATTGTAATGCATTGTAGAGGCTGACACACATTATATGTGTACAGTTACAGCCTATTAAACGTGCTCATAGTGCAACACACTTTACCTGAGCCGGTCACAGGAGTCGGTGCTTCTCAGAAGGTCAACAAAGACAACAATATCTATGACATTTTTCCTATGATACATATTTGCTATATATTACATATTTGCTGTACTGTTATTAACACTCCACATTGTGTGTTTTATAGCCTACAGTAACATGATACCTTAAGGCAGCTGTCGGAGTGAGATAACATTCTCTTGCGTTGACAGGTTAATGTGTAAAAATATAAATAATATTAATATTAAAATTATGTTGCGATGATGATGATGTGGTGAACACAATAATAATTTTTCAATAAGTTTGTCTCATCATCACTCATACTGTATGTGTTCAGACGAGTGTTTTTTTACATAATAATAATAATAATAAATTGAATTTATATAACGTTTTCACAAACTTAAAGTTGCTTTACAGTGCCAGGGGCCCAGTGTTCCTTGTGTCTTGCAGCTAATGCCATTAAATTATATTCTCATTGCACGGAAAGTTCACATACAGTAATTTCATCAGCTCAGGAGTAGGCAATGCAATAAGCTGACTGGGCGATGGTTTTTCCCCTTGAGCCAGCTCTGTCTGTACCCACAGCACTGTACAAAAAATAAGCACCTATATCTAATGGCGTAGAAGTCTGCTGTGTGATTAAACAAAGGGTTGGGGAGTTTCCAAATTAATTCTGAGGTTCTGTGAATTCCCAAAAACAGAATTTAAATGGATAGTCTTGTTGCTCGATGTATCCCTTTTGTTTAATTGAAGAGTAGGGTCAGCCTGTCTTTATTACGCAAGGGTCAATGTGAAGCACTGTTAGTCTTGGAAGTCAGCAGGGAATCAGGGTTATCTGACAGAGGAAATAAGAAATAATGGGGGAAATAGAGAGAAAAGAGAAACCAGACAGGAGAACAGGGTTATTACAGAGAAAGATGGTTAGAAAGGGAGAGACAGACATTAAAGAAAAAATACAGAGGGAAAATGAGCTCAGCAGAAGGTATGATTCCTGTTTTCCATCCATAACCATTAGCTACTTATGGTGTCTCACGAGTAGCTGTATCACCAGGCTTTTTCTCCCCTGGTAACTATCTCTTAGTGTCTGTTGCTCTCTTCCCTTCTTGCTGTCTCAGTTCTAACCATATAATGAGAGGCACCAATCCATCAAAGAATCGGAGCCTGAGCCACTGGCTGCTCAGCTTACTACGGACTCTTGGTGTTGGCCACACATTAGCTGCCAAGTGAGACCTTATTTTACAACAAAAAGTCCGATGCAGTACAAGATATTATATATAGAGTGTCTCATGTTGTCTCTTTTACATTCACACCAAAATAGGACTTGAGAGGCATAAAAGAATCATTGTTGGTAACATTTACGTTTCTCTGGAATGACTTTTTTATGTGGTATTTGAACGTCTGATATTAAGGCAGTGTTTTCAAAATTAAGTGTGTTTTGTAAATTATGCGTTGCATAATGCAGTTTGGCCAAGTTCAGAACGAGACAATGGACATTATCCATCGTGAGAAAGATACCAGTAAGACAGAAGAGGAAATATGTTTTATCCTCTAAAATCTGTCTTTAACTTTTAATTGTTGATATTAGGGGTGGGCTTTATAGATAAACTGCTCTGCCTTCTATTTAGTTTTAGATTATGATAGACATATGTACGGAAATATGGCAATTTTAAGACTGAATCATTGATATAACAATATGGCAATGTCTGCTTTCGTCTAATCCAGCAAATTACATGCAAATTCAGGTGCTTAATCATATTGATGCAAAAATCATTAACTCCAATGTTGTCTATACTCACAGTATACCTTCATATCACCTATCAATTATAAGCTTTGACAGTGTTTGAAAGGTGATCTTCTGTAGTGGCCACTTGTACACTAATAATAATCAGATAAAGTGTTTTGTGGAAGATGAAGTGGTTTAGACAATGAGACAGCTCTGACCTTGGTACTGCAGTGTTTTGTCATCACTTTTCTGCAGCAGGCTACATGCCGTCAAAGAGAGGACATAAAGTACCACTCAGCAACAGGGAAGCTGCAGACCCTACACATATACTGGTACACAATACTGGAGCGGCATCTGTCAACCATTTGCTCTGTAGTGTGCCAAATTTAGTGTCTGCTGTAACCTGTTCCTCTCACTCAAAACTTGAAATGCCACATTTAAAAGAAGCTGTTTGTTAGTATTAAGAAAACATGTCATTATTACAGCAGCATTAAAGACAGCAAGTGGAAAGTGGGACTGGCTGAATCTAACTTTGACTCTGCAGGCTTTAAGGGTTTTAGGCAGCTGCAGCATAACACCCAATAAGAATTCTCTCAGGTCTTAAATGCTTCACTTGACCATATGGTGTAAGGTGCAGTGGTGCAGTTTAGCAGGAAACAAGCACAGTTAACACAAACACACTCACACACATATTTGCACTTTGTAGCATGAAAGCACAGAGTAATTTACTTTATCTCCAGAAGCGAATCCAATGGTCGCTGCAATTCGAAAATGCAAATCAATTGATTTGATCCCAAATGTTCCTTTTCAAATAGATAACTGGCTGAAATGTCCTCACTCTGCATAGTGGGCCTCATAAGCACACACAAAAATATGATAACCCTCTTTTATTTACTGTTTTACGGTGTCTCTATTCTCTCACATATGTGTACACACCACACATGGTGCATAGCTTGCTCATGACGTGCAGCACTGTGGTAAGTGTAAGTGCCAAACTATCAATATGGAGACACTATAAACTGCAAAGGCCAAGCGGGAAATCGCTTCCTCTTGACGTTCCATATAAACAAACAGTACATACACACATGCTCAGAGGGGGAAAAAAATGGAAAAGAACTATTTGAATTAAACGAATAAAATAAGAAATTTCTTTAGAAATATATAAGACTATATAAGAGAATGCAAATATTAGTGCAAAATTAGTCCAGCAACTCCAGAACCCATTGTGTTGATATACTGTAAATAGTATAAGTATAGGAATAGGTATAAATAATATAAGTGCAATATATACACATAATACATACACACATATATATATATATATATATATATATATATATACTTTAATAGTAAAGTATATTATGTACATTTTGTCCTTCTTGACATTTTTTCAGTGTCTCCCTGCGACTCAGTTATCCATCCTGTCGACAAACAGAGGACCTATAAAGCTGGGAGCACATGTTACAGCTAAACCATACTCCAAAGGAATAATTACTGCTACGCTAAAGAGATTTGGAGAGAAGAAGAGACATGCCAACAATATGTTTTTGGGTGTGTGTTTTTATATGTGCATGCACTGCAGGAGTTAGCTTGTGTGGGTGGGTTTGCAGCAACTGACTGTGTGTACTGAAGGCTGCCTTTTGCAGATATACCCACAATTCACATGCTTGCATTTAACACCACTCAGGGGCAGTCACATGACAGCATCAACATGTCTAAGCAAGCACTTTGTAAAATGGGTTAGAGAATTATGGCAGAAACACAACATTTAGTTAAGTGTGTGTGTGTGTGTGTGTGTGTGTGTGTGTGTGTGTGTGTGTGTGTGTGTGTGTGTGTGTGTGCGTGTGTGCGTGCGCCTGCCTGCCTGCTGCCTGAGTCGTGACCAGATAATATTCTCCTTCCTGAGCTCGTCTCAAACACCCGCATTGAGGTTTTGCTCCTGGATAGGGAGCTGCAGTGTATGCTGTGTATGTATTTGCTTGCTTTACTTCATGAGGTAGGAAGAGTTTAGGGGAGTTTAGCTGTGGTGAAATAGTGGCTACCTCTCTCACACACCGCAGGAAGCCTCAAAGCATTGACTTCAAACTGGCATTTTTAAAGCAGTAGCAAAGAGGCTTGTTTAGCCCCAACATCTGCCTGCAGCTTCTTCCTCACAGATGGGCAGCTGCTGTGAAGGTTGGGTTTTCTTGAGTGATGCTGCTGTCTTCAAGAAACCCTCTGGACCAAGGTCCTGCCTGATTTCACTTTATTGACTTTTGGCCACAAGACAATACTTAAATATAGTGCCTTTTATAGATCATCTCTCTCATCTGGTTCTCTACTCAAACTACTTGGTTTGTCCTTTTGTAATTATCATACTGTGATGTCACGAGAGGCTGCGTTCTGGAGGGCCGCTACGTACCCCTGAGATGGCTGCAGTCACGGATAGCTTTGGCACCATCTGCTGGTGGAGTTGGAAACTCCACCCCTCAGGCACACAGCATCCCAACACACCTGAGACCGATCAGGGCTTGATGAACTGAAGGGCTTTTTAAGGCCCAGACACACTTGTTGAGAGGAGAGTTGTTGGGGAGAGTAGCAACTTGTGCTCTCAGAGGATCGGAACGGCACTTTCCATGAGAAGGATTGAAAGACTGGAATACTTACCTGAAGACTGGAATACTTACCTGAAGACTGGAATACTTACCGACAGATTGGCCACGGGCTGCAACGCTGTCTAAAAGTAAGGCTGAAAGACTTGTTTCGGAGGAAGAGATTTACCTGAGGGAATCGGGTTTTGAGTTGAAGTTTGAAGAGACATTGTTTAAGTTTGGACTATTACAAGATCGGCCTTATCCTGAGTTATCGTTTTGTATTTGGCATACCATTTTTGTTGATTCCCAAGAACTTTATTAAAAACTCTTTTGTTACATTCTACATTTGTGTCCTTGCACTGCTGAACTGCCCGCCGAGAGCCGTGTAGCCTCTCATGATATCACATATGGTGGAGAATGCGGGCACGTTCAGGCGCTAACAGTGCATGTGGGAGAAGGACACAGACCGTTTGATATCCCGGTTTTCTGAATTGGCCATAGAACCCTCCCGAGAAACAAGATGGAGGCCGTGTTGGAAGCCCTGGTGGCCGGCCAGCAAGCCCAGACGCAGCGAACATTGCTCTCCTGGAGGAGCAAAAGAGAGCCAACTACCTGAAGGCGGAGGAACTGCAATTGCAGAGACAGTTGGCGAACGTAATGTCCGCCCAATACGGGCGAGTGACTTTCTATCCAAGATGGGGAACACCGATGATGTTGAGGCATATCTGCACGCCTTGAAGCTACCGCCACTAGGGAAGCATGGCCCAAGGGGCAGTGGGTTGGACTGCTAGCCCCCTTTCTGTCGGGGAATCGCTGAACGCTGTCCGGGACCTGGCCTCCGACAGGGCGACTGACTACGATGCACTGAAGGCAGAGATCCTCAGCAGAAGTGGACTCACCAAGTTTGGCCTGGCCCAGCGGTTCCACAGCTGGATCTTTCAACCAGACCAGCCTCCTCGTGCCCAGATGCACGAACTTGTCCGGATCACGCGGAGATGGCTGGTACCGGAGAAGAGTACGGCGGCGGCAGTAGTGGAGGCCGTTGTGGTGGACAAATACTTACGGGCCCTGCCTTATGAGGCGAAACGACTCATTAGCCAACAGGCCTTGACCACCGCGGACCTGACAGTGGAAGCCGTGGAAAGATACCAAGCCACAACAGAGATGCTTCGGGCTTCCAGGAAGGAGCCCCAGGGTGCGTCCACGCCACAGACAGGAGGAGCCCGTCCAAAGAACCCCAAGGGACCCAACCCAGCCACTTTAGGAGCTGTCCAGGCTCCAGGGGGAGCCCGACCCCCGCCGGCACCAGGAAGAGGACACCGGGAGAGCGAAACGCGCCAGTGTTACCGGTGTGGGGAGATGGGACACCTCTCCTGGCAGTGTGGGAAACCAGCGGATGAGCCTATGCCCACGGCTGGGTCTTCCAGCGCACCACCCGCCCACCTTTTTGCTTCGCTCGTGGGAGTTGTAGATGGCGCCCAGGACCGACCCCCCACCTGCCCGGTGACGGTGAATCACCATGATGTAGAAGCTCTGCTAGATTCCGGTAGTCGGACCACCCTAGTGCATAAGGATCTGGTGGATCCATCCGGACTGACCTCAGGAAAGTCCTCCCGATCTCCTGTGTCCATGGAGACACCAGAGACTACCCCACCACTGAACTCGCAATGACCACCACCAGGGGAACCATCCACACGACAGCGGGTGTGGTTGATTCCCTACCCGTTCCGGTCCTAATTGGACGAGACTGCCCCGCCTTTTACCCACTGTGGAGGGAGACACAGGAGAGACTGGCCCGAGTACCCCGGAAGCGGAGAGGTAGGACGTACTCGGAGAATACGCAAACACAACCCTCAGAACCACTCACTCCAGCCTGTGTTCTTGCAGGGATGGCAGGTGTCCAGGCTGTTTCAGAGTCTGATCCAGATACGGAGGAAGAGAACCTGGTCCCAGGAAACGCTCCAATCTCCAGCGAGGAAGACGTCCAAGGCCCCAAGGAGCTTCCCCCTCTCACAGGCCAGTATGGTACAGCCCAGTTACAAGATCCCACTCTTGCAAATGCTTTGAGGAATGTACAGGTGATAGAGGGCGTGGTGTTAGGGGATAGGACAAGCCCTACCTACCCCCATTTTGCAGTAAACCGGGGGTTAGTGTATCAGGTGGTACGGAAGGATGGAGAGGTGCAGGAACAGCTCCTCGTACCACAGCCCCACCGGACCACCGTACTCAACCTGGCACACACCCACCCGCTAGGGGCCCACCTAGGGGTGGAGAAGACGAAGGAAAGGATCTTGCGACGCTTCTTTTGGCCAGGGGTGCACAAAGAGATAGAGAACTACTGTCGTAGTTGCCCTGAGTGTCAGAGGGTGGCACCTAAGCCCACATATAGAAACCCGCTCATTCCCTTGCCCATTATCGAGACCCCGTTCGAGAGGATCGGACTGGACATCGTTGGGCCCTTACCGAAGAGTTCCAGGGGACATCAGTACATTCTGGTCATCCTGGACTATGCAACCCGATATCCTGAGGCCATCCCGCTGAGGAAGGCTACGTCCAAACAGATCGCCAAGGAGCTGTTCCTTCTGTCAACGAGTCTGGGGCTCCCGAAGGAGATATTGACAGACCAAGGGAGTCCGTTCATGTCCAAGGTTATGAAAGAACTCTGTACTCTGCTGAAAATCAAGCAGCTGAGAACGTCTGTCTACCACCCCCAGACAGACGGGCTTGTCGAACGTTTTAACAAACCCTAAAAGCCATGCTACGGAAGGCGATCGAGGAGGATGGGCGCAACTGGGATCAGCTGCTACCGTACCTACTGTTTGCGGTGAGAGAGGTACCTCAGTCGTCTACTGGTTTTCACCCTTTGAGCTCTTGCTATCTTACAGGCCCCGAGGACTGCTGGACATCGCCAAGGAGGCCTGGGAGGAGCAACCGTGCCGACAGCGGACCCTGATCGAGCATGTCGGGGCTATGAGAGAGAGAATGAAGGCTGTCTATCCCATGATGCGTGAACACATGGAGGCTGCTCAACGGCAACAGCAAGCTTCTTACAACAGATCTGCTCAACCCAGAGTTTAAGCCCGGGGACCGAGTGCTGGTCCTGGTGCCCACCGTGGAGTGCAAATTCCTGGCCACCTGGCAGGGGCCCTACGAGGTCATTGAACGGGTGGGAGACGTAAACTACAAGGTGAGGCAACCAGATAAAAGAAAGCCCGAGCAGATATATCATGTCAACCTTTTGAAAAGTGGCACGCCAGGGAGGCGTTGTTCAGTTGTCTGCCCCCACAGAGTCCAAGGAACCCGGGAGAGAAGAGGTTCAGGTGGGTCCAAGCCTGTCCCGCATCAACGGCAGATGGTCCTGGAGTTGGTGGATCGCAACCGAGATGTCTTCTCCTCCCTACCTGGGCACACGGAGGTGGTACAACATGAGATCCGCACCATGCCTGGCAAAACGGTGAACCAGCGCCCTTACCGCGTGCCGGAGGCTCGTTTAAGGGTGATTCAGGAGGAGGTAAGGAAGATGCTGGAGCTGGGGGTGATCGAAGAGTCCCAAAGCGCCTGGGCAAGTCCCATTGTACTGGTTCCCAAACCAAACGGGTCGGCACGATTTTGCAATGACTTTCGGAAATTAAATGAAGTGTCTGAGTTTGATGCATACCCCATGCCTCGTGTGGAGGACTTGATAGATTCTTTGGGGCATGCTCGCTTCCTAACCACCCTTGACCTCACCAAAGGATACTGGCAGGTGCCCCTGACCCCGCGTCAAAGGAGAAGACGGCCTTTGCCACACCAGGGGGGCTCTACCAGTACACCCGGCTCCCGTTTGGTCTCCATGGGGCGCCTGCCACGTTCCAGCGTTTGATGGATCGCGTCCTCGCACCCCACAAAAGGTACGCAGCAGCATATTTGGACGATGTAGTCATACAAAGTCCTGATTGGGCCAGCCACTTACCCAGTACAGGCTGTGATAGATTCACTCAGGGAAGCAGGGCTCACGGCAAACCCAGAGAAGTGTAGGCTGGCCTTCAGCGAGACAAACTACCTGGGGTACACCATTGGGCGGGGTTGGTCAAGCCTCAGGAAGCCAAGTTGCGGGCCATACAGGACTGGCCACGGCCCATCACCAAAAAACAGGTGAGGTCATTTTTGGGCCTAGCCGGCTATTACAGACGGTTTATAACGGATTTTGCTACTATTGCTGCACCTCTAACAGAGCTGACAACCAACCGCCACTCACGGATGGTGAGGTGGAATCCCGAGGCGGAGGCGGCCTTCATCAACCTGAAGCAAGTCCTGTGTTCCGGTCCAATCCTGGTGGCGCCGGACTTCGAGAAGGACTTCATTGTCCAGGCAGACGCTTCGGAGGTGGGTCTGGGTGCTGTTCTCGCCCAGGCGCATGACGGTGAGGAACATCCCGTTCTCTACCTCAGCAGGAAGCTACTGCCAAGGGAGAAGAACTATTCCACTGTGGAAAAGGAGTGTCTCGCGGTAACCTGGGCCCTGGAATCCCTGCGGTTCTACCTCCTGGGACGACGGTTTACGGTGGTGTCCGATCATGCCCCTCTACAGTGGATGGCCAGGAACAGGGAGACTAACAGGAGGGTTACCAGATGGTTCTTGAGCTTACAGGCGTTTAACTTCTCTGTTGTCCACAGGGCGGGCAAGCGCCACGGCAATGCGGATGCCCTTTCCCGGCGCGACGCCTTCTTCGCCTCCTTCACCCCGGCGAGGACGTCGGTCTCGAGGGGGGGGATGTGTGATGTCACGAGAGGCTGCGTTCTGGAGGGCCGCTACGTACCCCTGAGATGGCTGCAGTCACGGATAGCTTTGGCACCATCTGCTGGTGGAGTTGGAAACTCCACCCCTCAGGCACACAGCATCCCAACACACCTGAGACCGATCAGGGCTTGATGAACTGAAGGGCTTTTTAAGGCCCAGACACACTTGTTGAGAGGAGAGTTGTTGGGGAGAGTAGCAACTTGTGCTCTCAGAGGATCGGAACGGCACTTTCCATGAGAAGGATTGAAAGACTGGAATACTTACCTGAAGACTGGAATACTTACCTGAAGACTGGAATACTTACCGACAGATTGGCCACGGGCTGCAACGCTGTCTAAAAAGTAAGGCTGAAAGACTTGTTTCGGAGGAAGAGATTTACCTGAGGGAATCGGGTTTTTGAGTTGAAGTTTGAAGAGACATTGTTTAAGTTTGGACTATTACAAGATCGGCCTTATCCTGAGTTATCGTTTTGTATTTGGCATACCATTTTTGTTGATTCCCAAGAACTTTATTAAAAACTCTTTTGTTACATTCTACATTTGTGTCCTTGCACTGCTGAACTGCCCCGCCGAGAGCCGTGTAGCCTCTCATGATATCACAATACCTATCTTCATCCTTTTTGGCCCAGTGGCAATAAAGTGTCACCTATTGTTTCACCATGCATTTCACAGTGACAAAGAGCTTTAATAACAATATAAGACAAAGGAGTCATCCCAGATGTGGAAATCATCTTCCAGCTATATCTGTGGGGTAGTGTATTATGTGTTACAAACTCCTGT
Organism: Percina caprodes; assembly: GCA_013375575.1. Taxonomy (NCBI): domain Eukaryota; kingdom Metazoa; phylum Chordata; class Actinopteri; order Perciformes; family Percidae; genus Percina; species Percina caprodes. Next base: position 21,595 of record JABXJD010001496.1, on the reverse strand, counting down.
TGTGTGGTTCCTTTAACTAACTGGAGCAGTTTATTGTGTTCTTTTAGTGTGTCTTTTTTTACATGATGGGCAGATAGAAGAAGCTCCATCCACCATCTACAGCTCAGTTGATTTTGAAAGTCATTGAACTGGCTGGCACACTATTTTATATTTGACCTCAGAGTCAGTGGGCCCTATTTTAACGATTTATGCGCACGGGGTGAAGCGCATGGCGCAGGTGCATTTAGGGCGTGTCCAAATCCACTTTTTCTAGTTTGCAATAAACCAATCAGAGTGTAATTTCCCATTCCCTTTAAAAGCCAGACAAGAACAAGCATAGTGTGCATAAGCCTAGGTGCATTTTACTAATTCACTGTGAAAATAACAATGAAATGCTGCAATATTGACTTTAGACCACATTTTTATGAGTTAATGGCGCAATCACTTCCCACTGCATCAAGATAGCTGTACGCCAACAATTCACCTGAAGCCACCTCTCTGTAAGACTAGCACGGCCATGGGCACAGGTGCTTTTGCTATTTAAACGACGTGGGCGCTGGACGGGAAATTGACAACTACGTCGGTCTTAAACTAGCAAAGACACTTGCGTCGGGCTTTGCGCTGTGTTAGGGCCCAATGAGTTTTTTGCATTTGCGCCCAGCAGCATGTTCAACAGCCGTTGAGAACATACCAAATAAAAAAAAAAAAAACATCAAACTGAGAATACTGGAGCTCTTGGATAGGTACTTCTTTCAATAAAGAGATAATTAAAAGAGCTACATGTCCCACGGATAGCAGAGGTCGGGGGAAATTAACCTTTTTGTATCCCTTGGGACACTTGCATGATTTTGTTTAATTAGTGTTAATTTAGCAGCACATAGTGGAATCTGCTCTGCATCATATTACATTATTAGGTATTCCCTCTCAAAATGTTCAAAAATGTTTATACTGACTGAATACTGTAGTGTTCATTGTAAAACTGTCCATCATGCACATAATCTGTATTTATCTTCTATTGATTTGTTTATGAATTCACATAATAAAGTTTACTGTTAATGTCTCACCCTCCCAGCCTTCAAGACAACAGCTGTAATACGCTTTTCATAAAAACATACTGCAATACATCTAAAAGTTAAATGTTGTGCACATGTAAATTGAGTTAATTATCTTTTAAAAAATGACTGTAAATGAGACTAAAGTTGAAGCAGAGACACGTGGGCAGTTTCTAAAGATGACCCCAGTTTTACGTTGCTCGCTGATTAATTTAGAGGCTACTGAATCTTATATTTTCATTTTTCTAATGTGTATCAAAATAGTTTAGTAAGTTTATTAGATAAAATAATGTGTGTTCTAAGCAGGTTCAAGAACGTCATACTTAAAAAAGACTGAGTGCACAAATGTCAGTAAGTAAGTAAAGCTTTATTTCATTTTTTTTGGGGGGAAAAAAAAGAAGAATTACGCGGTCATGCGGTAATGTCTTGAGTCATTTTGTCCTATATTTTTGTAATTCGATGACTTACATAAAGGCATGATTTTCAACAAAACTATTTTTAATCTATTATTTGCACGTGTAACCATTTTGCTTTTGGTATGACATGGATATAATTCTCAGCTTTTTTATTGTGAGATGATTCCTCATAAGTGGAAACAATCCAGAGAAAGTAGATGCTGGAATGGCAAAATGCAATTTATTTGTTGAAGCCCTTGGCTTCTAAACAGAAGTGAAAACAGAATATTTAGCATCAGTGTCTTGTGGCCAATAGAATAATTACGTTTCAGCCTTTACCAGAGAGAGGAGACGGGGGAGAAGGCATGCAGAGGGGATGATAATTGGTGCGCAGATGCCAGGATTTGAGGGAAAAAACAAATGTGAGCAGAGGAGTATAGGATGGGGGATTCACCTCGTGTTTGTGATGTCACTGTGTTTGTGAAATGGGAGTAGAGGATGATCGGAAGTAAATGGAGGACGTTAGTACTGCAGAGACATGTTATAAAGAGAGGAAAATGCATAAAAAAGGCTCAGAAGGACGTAATGGATAAACAAATGGAGAGGAGTGTGTGTGTGTGTGTGTGTGTGTGTGTGTGTGTGTGTGTGTGTGTGTGTGTGTGTGTGTGTGAGAGAGAGAAAGAGGGTTTAAAAGAGAGGGAAAGGTTAGCGCGGAATGGTAACCAGAAAGATCAGCGACACGTGTCTCCATCGTCCAACTGTGCATCATGGCGCATGATGGCCCCAGGCCTGCTGCACTCAGCCATGCTACTGTCTATGGCTCAAAGATGTCACACGCACACACAGACACACACACACACACACACACACACACACACACACACACACACACACACACACACACACACACACACACACACACACAGACTCACGTAAACAGTATGAGAGACTGACAGGAGGATGAGATAAGGAAAGAGAGGGGGAGAGAGTGGACAGAGGAAATGAAGATTGAGGTGTGGAGAGATGTCAGTTGAGGGAGTAAGATAAGGCGGGGAGGAGGGGCAGCCAGCGAGTGAAAGTACTAAAGGCAGGGACAAATGTCAGATCCAGATACGGACATTCTAACAGAGCAGGAAACTCAGGGAGAGGAAAATTGTTCCACTGTACTGGTTGACAACTAAATGCTGCAGCTGTGTTAAGCCTTGACTCATGTATCATTTGTGCACAGGTATGCCTTAATATCCTGACTAATCAAAGTTCAAATACATGCAATAGAGTGTGACTGGAGAGACAGCTTGATGGTTCAAAAATGAGATGTGAAGCTACAGTGAGACCACTGAGTCTCAGAGGGACTGCTGCTGCCTGAGGCTTGTTAAGCTACAAAAGACTCAACATCAATCATCCTATGTGTTTGAGAATATAAGCACTGCAAACTACACTCATATGGAAATACTGCTGGTCAAAATAACTGTACTCAAGATGTACACTCCAGATCTTTGGATTGTATGGCTTTTTTCTTGTGTTGCCAAATCCAGTTTGAAAACTGTCCTTCCGCATGATTCCTCATCCTCATCATAAGAAAAAGCCCAATTTTAAAGCATTTTGAATCCAGCATTGTTTTGTAGCTTGCAGACTTACAGTAAATGTAAATGTGCTGTATTTATATATAGCGCTTTTCTAGTCTTAACGACTACTCAAAGCGCTTTTACATGATGTAAAAGCGCTTTGAGTAGTCGTTAAGACTAGAAAAGCGCTATTTCACAGGATACATTCACCATTCACACACATTCATACACTGTGGCCGAGGCTGCCGTACAAGGTGCCACCTGCTCATCAGATAAACATGCATACACATTCACACTCCGAAGACACAGCATCGGGGGCAACTCGGGGTTCAGTGTCTTGCCCAAGGACACTTCGACATGGGACTGCAGGGCCAGGGATTGAACCACCAATCTTCCAATTGGCAGGCAACCGCTCTACCACTGAGCAACAGCCGCACTGTGACCATTAGGTCACAGTGTGACCTAATGGTTATGATAGCAACCTGTTTTGAACCTAGCAACCTTCTTTGAATATGTACATAAAAAATAAACTCAGGAAGATAATAAATTAATGAATGAATGAGACCTACCCACCGGAATCAAATGCCCATTTAATTAATTTCATCTGGTGCCAAGACGATGCTACTGGAATTGTTAGATGATAGTATACACTACAGTTTAAATGAAAACTGTTGAATTATTTCTCTTGCATTCAATAAGTACATTCTCATGAGATTTCGACAGTACTTTCAACTATACTGGAGCTGTGTTTATATTTGCTGTAGTTGCTGTAGTAGTGTAGTGTAGCTTGGGCATTATGTATATTCAGTATGATACTTTTTCTATCTATGTCTAAAAACACAAATTCACACCCACACAACAGCGATGCCAGGTGGCTCACAAATTGCAATTGATAAGTTGCAGTGAACCAAAAAAGTAGAGCTTGGTATTGCCATTATGTGACAAGCCATTATGCAGAACCATGAAAGAAGAAAACCAGATTAGGGACATTGTGTGTTTGGGCATGCCGAGCTGATCAACCCCAGGGAGTGTTTTGCTTTGGATCTTGCTTGCTTTAGTTGAAAGTATTAATATTGCTCTCATGTCTGTATGGTAAATATAAGTAAGCATCTGGTTAGCTTAGCTTAGCATAAAGACTAGTAACAAAATCCTCCTATGAACACCTCTAAAGCTCACTAATTAGCACGTTATATCGATAGTTACATGGGTAACTCCAGATTCTATTAGTATAGGCGTAGCCCTCTAAGGGCTACGCTATTGGGTTTATCCCTTCGCGCATGCGCAGTCGTGAAGATTTTCTTTTCCCGCCTTGCGTCCAGCACGGGCCTCAACTACGTCCGCATTTACTGTATATGTACACAGCGGACCCGTTGTTCGTCTCCCAAAAACATCAGCTTTTTCTTCAACTAATGTTCTGGGAGCAGGTGGCCCGTACCTTAGAGGGCTACGCCTATACTAATAGAATCTGGAGTTACCCATGTAACTATCGTTCTATTTTCGTATAGGCTTCGCCTCTAAGGGCTACGCTATTGGGCTAGGGCGAAGCTGATGTAGTCTATGCCACCTGCGACACAGGGCCAACAAGCCGAACATAGACCACATTCCCCTACAACAATGTAGGCTCAGTCAGTCATTCTTCTGATCAAGCCTGCCATGCCAATGGCGTGGCCTGAAAAAGTTCATAAGGCCCGCAACATGATGGCAGTAGTTAATCATTAATGGAAAATTGTGCGTGAATAGCCCTGTTGTGCATGCGACGGAGTGACATGATTATCTCCGTGCATGTAACGTGATTATGATCATGTATGGGATTAAGAACTGCGTCTCACCAAGAATACTCCAGAATGAGAGTGGTGAGACAGTAGAACAGTTTCTTTTTTTTTTTTTTTTTTATTGCACGCATCCAACACGGCATTACGTGTCGTTGACTGTGGACAGAACTGAACTGGACATGGAAGGTTCAGACATGTCCCGCAGATAGAAACGGATGAAAGGGCACGGGGAAGCCCACGAGGCTGCCGCACAGATGTCGGCTACTGCCATGCCTTTAAAAAGAGCCGCAGACGCCGACAGAGCCCTCGTAGAGTGCCCTCGGATGTCGCGGGGGGGCTCTGCCCCTTCCATGCTATAAGCTTGAGTAATAGCCTCGCACAGCCAGTTAGACAGACGCTGTTTTGAGAGGGCTGATCCTTGGGAATGTTCTCTATAATGCACAAACAGCTGCTGAGTTTTCCTGATATTTGCCGTGCGTAAAACGTATTGAGAAAGAGCACGCACTGGACACAACCGGTGGGAAGCCTCCTCCGCATCGTTGGCATGAGGCGGGGAAAAACCCGCGAGGAAAACACCCTCGACCGAAAAGAACTAGTTAGAATCTTCGGTGTGAAGGAGGGATTTGGCTGTAAGGTGGCTGCGCCCCCGTCCCCTCTAATGGAGAGGCATGACGGGGAAATTGACAGTGCACACAAATCACTCACTCTTTTGCTGACGTCAGAGCAAGGAGAAGTGCCGTTTTTAGCGACAGCATTCTGAGAGAAGCTTGTGCCAGAGGCTCAAAGGGGGGCTTCCCCAGAGCCCGGAGCACTAGAGCAAGGTCCCATTGGGGGGTGAGGGGTCGAACAGACGGTTTTTGACGCCTAACCCCTTTTAGGAAACGCTTCACCAGGGGATGCGCAAAACTGTCCTCTCACCATAGCCTTCGTGGCAGGACGAGATGGCTGCTGCGTAAGCCTTGACTGTAGATGGAGCCAAATCGCTATCCACCAGAGTTTGGAGATACGTCAACACAAGAGGCAGGGGACACGATGTGGGATCCGCGTCCCTCTCTGTGCACCAGCGCTGGAAAGCTGACCAGCGTCCTGCGTAACATGCTATGGTAGAAGGGGCTCTGGAGCCCTGGATGGTGCGCACCACGGCAGGGGGCAAGCCCAATCTCTGTAAGCGTTCCCGTTCAGCAACCAGCCCCACAGCCTCTGGGTTATCACCGGGGTGGCAGATTGCGCCGTTCAGCTGCGACAGTGCGTCTCCCTGCCACGGAATCTGCCAGGGGAAGCCACCAGCAACTGAACGAGGGTCGGGAACCAGGACGCGCTCGTGCGCTCTGGTGCCACCAGAACAATCGACAGGTTCTCTTCCTGGATGCGCTCCAGGAGGCGAGGTATCAGCGGAACCGGGAAAAGCATATAGGAGGGTTTTGGGCCAGGGCTGGTGGGAGAAGGCGTCTACGCCAAGGAGAGGGTTGTCCCGCGCTCAGGGAAAACCACAATGTGCACTGTGTGTTCTCTCGTGAAGCGAACAGATCTACCTCCGCTTCCCGAACCTGTTCCATAGCGTTTGAACAATAGTGGGATTCAATCTCCACTCGTTGTGGGAGGGCCCTCCCTCGACATCAGGTCGGCCGCCCGGTTCAAAACCCGGGATATACACTGCTTTGAGAGACAGCAGATGACTGTGCGCCCATAGCAGGAGGCGTCTGGCTATTTCCAGCAGTTGGGCTGAGCGTATGCCGCCCTGGCGGTTTATGTACGCTGCCGCCGTCATGTTGTCTGTACGCACGACGACGTGTCTCCCGTCACCACCGGGGTGAAGTGTTTCAGCACTTTCAACACCGTGGACAGCTCCAGGCAGTTTATGTGGGGGAGAGGGGGAGGAGGCCAGACCCCTCCCACCACCTGTGACTCGCACATTCCCCCCCAGCCAGTGAGGGACGCGTCGGTGTACACCGTCATATATGACGTCACTCTGCCCAGGGAAACCCCGGAAGACAGGGTCCGGGGATTCCCCCAGTATGACAGGTCTGACCGGAGGGAATGAGGGATGGACAGCATTCGCCATTTTTGGCGAACGGGATCGAGCCGTTGACGATGAAACCACCTTTGGATCTTCCTCATGTGGAGGAGACCCAGGGGAACCACCGTGTGTGCCGCGGACATCATGCCCAGGAGCCGCATCACTGACAGCGCTGACACTGTTGTGTGTGGCCTGAAGCGGGACAACAGAGAGGTCAGGGCAACCTGTCTCGGTGCTGATAACCTGGCTCTCATTGTAATCGAGTTCATGTCCACGCCCAAATAAACTATTGATTGTGCTGGGACTAGAGCGCTCTTTCGCCAATTTATGGCAAAACCCAGCGTTTGCAGGTGCTGCAGAACCTCCATAGTCTGTAGCGCCGCCTGCTCCCGAGAGGGGGCTAGGATGAGCAGATCGTCCAAATAAAAGAGGACTCTGATGCCCCTCTTTCGTAGAGGCTGGAGCGCTGTTTCCATGCACTTGGAAAAGGTGCGGGGGGCTAGCGAGTACCCGAACGGCAGCCGGTTGTACTGGAAACGGGCCCCTTGGAAGGAGAACCGCAGGAATTTCCTGTGCCTGGGAATGATTTGGACGTGAAAGTAAGCGTCTTTCAGATCCACGGACGTAAACCATTCGTGGCGGCGCACACATTCCAACACGTGCTTGACGGTTAGCATGTGGAAAGGGCGCTCCATGATGTATCGATTGAACTGTGACAGGTCGAGGATGGGACGCAGTCCCCCTGACTTCTTCGGTGTGAGAAAGTAGCGAGAGGGACGCGGGAGATAGCTCCGCTCAACAGCAGCCCTTCTAGTTCCGACGTCATAGCGTCTGACTCTGCTAGGGATGATACAGTAGTCTCCAACACGCCCGCGAAAGGAGGCGGGGGGGAGGCAAACTGGAGTGTGTAACCCCGTGTTATCAGTTTTGACATCCATGAGTCCATGTGTGTCAAACTGACCCATGCCGCGCTGCGCTCTGATAGCGGGCGAGCACATATCTGAGTGTTGTTCACCGACATGGCAAGCAGGAGCGCAGAGCCCATCCCGCCGCTGGGCGAGACGAGTGATTGTGTCGCCCAGCCCATGGTAGGGCTTTTCGAAAGGGCAGTGGCCAGCCGTCGCCTTGTGGGGCGGAGCGGACACTGGGTTAACGTGTCCCTTGTCCCGCCGGCATCGCCGTGGGGAAGGGGTGGTTGAGCGCGTCGTCCACCGTGGGTGGATCATTCCCGCTGCCAGCATAGCGAGGAGGCAGTGGTGCCCGCTGCAGCAGCGGTCTGGTGTGTTGTGTGGGGAACGACTGTCATAACAGCACGCTGTTTAGAGCAAACAACGGCTGTTTGGCTGAGGGAAACGGCTCTTTAGTTGTGAGTGTGTGGCCCTTAAAGGGCCGTTGTGTTTCCAACCCTCAGCTGGGGAGTGACAGGCGATCCCGCGTCCCGTCATTGCCACCGTCTTTGCTGCTTGCAGGGTGGCTCGGGAGGCGGATTGGACCAGGTGGGAGCCGCTCTCATGGGTCTCCGGCCCGCGTAGCTTGCCGGCCGTGTGGAGCCGGTTGCCGCTGCGGAGGGGGACCAGGTGGGGGTCCTGAAGCCGAAGCTTGGGAAGACGCAGCCGCAGCAGGTGCTGTGGGGCGCTTCCTTTTGTGGCGGTTGTCATGGCGACGGCGGGGTTGTGAAGGAGCCGTTTTCCACGAGCCGAGCCTCCGAAGCCGCTCCGCGTCCTCCGCCGCTTGATGGAGATGAGACGTGGCAGTCTGTAGGCGGGGCCCAAGTAGTCCATCGGGAGCTATGGGGCCGTACAGAAGCTCGCGTCTAACTTCCGCAGGCAGCTGGGACATGTGGAGCCAGATGTTTCGCTGGGCCACAGTCTGCCAAGCCATGACCCTGGACAGCGCCACCGTGGACGCCGTGGTAAGGGTGAGGATGGCGGTCATGGCTTTGCCAATTTCCGTGGCCAGCTCCGAGGAAGGGCGCCCGGGGTTGTGGCCATGGCGGAGACGGCAGAGGCCAGTAAGGCGATGTTGTTTTGTGCCGCCAGCCCTTGGGCAGCACATTGGTGGGCCCGGTCAGTGACTTGGGCGCACACTTGATCTTGGGGAGAGGGAGGCGTGGGCTTCCGGTGGCCGAAAAAGGTGGCTTTCGGGAGCAGAATTGACGCCAGGCTCCTCCAGGGAGGGACCGAGGGAAATCCGCGTCTGTGTCGCCTTGAACCCGAGTAAACGGGGCGTAGCGAGAGACGGGAGCCTTCAGTTTCCCAGGCTGTGAAAAAGCCTCCTCCACAAAAGGCTGAAGCTCCGCGAAGCGCGGCCAGAGTGGTGCCCGTGAAGAAGGCTATTCCTGGGCGTAAATATCCCCGCTCAAAAGGCCGCGAGCGGGGGCTGGCGGCTCCGCTGGGAGCGCTATGCCTCTCAGCTCCGCCGCCTTCCTGATGATCTCCGGCAGGTCAGCGAAGAGAGCTTTAGCGGTGGAGGTTGGAGCCGACTGAGGCAAAAGGGAAGGCCGCTTAAGCGGTGCCCCTGGCCGTTCGGGAGACGGGGAGAGCTCCAGTGGGAAAGCGTCAATCGCCGTCTCAAGGCCCAATCCTCCCAGGGGGGAAGAGGGGGATCCTCCCAGGGGGAGGAGGAAACCAGTTACGGAGGCGTTGTCCGAGAGAACTGAGCCAGGGACTCATGCTCATCGAAAACGCCGTCCGCCAGTGGTTCCAGGGTGTCGCGGATTCCCGTTTGTCTGCCCAGCTGCCGTCCCGTCGCCACCAGCCTGACAAACCAGAAAAGTTTCCGCCCGTCGATTTAGCTCTTTAGATGACAGGCGGGCACAAAACTGGCAGGAGGCGTGGCGGGTGAGAGCCTGGCCGGCGTGAACGGCGCCGAGGCAGGTCTCGCAGCGGGGGTGGAGGTCCGGCGGCAGGATGTAGCCGGTCCGGCAGGAGGGGCAGATGCGAGCACCGCTGGAGAGTCTTGAGCTTGTCTTCATACTGCGACGTTTGAAGAAAAAGTGGGAGACGAACAACGGGTCCGCTGTGTACATATACAGTAAATGCGGACGTAGTTGAGGCCCGTGCTGGACGCAAGGGCGGGAAAAGAAAATCTTCACGACTGCGCATGCGCGAAGGATAAACCCAATAGCGTAGCCCTTAGAGGGCGAAGCCTATACGAAATAGAACTTGTTTGTCAAATTCGTACATAAAAATGATGTGTAAAACTGACAAGTCCATGGTTGTTGCCTGTGAATAAAAATGCGACAACAATGTGCCCTTTCTGATCGGCCATTCTTTAGGCAACCAGAGTTATTTGTTTAATGCTATTAATTGTTGTCATGGTTAAAACTAATCAACTTTATCTGCTGGTAGGAGATGGGATGCTGACCGCAGTCTCTGGTGTCAAAGTCAGAGATTCTGGGGCACTAGCTCACCTGGTTGAGCGTGCACCCCATGTAACAAAGCTCAGTCCTTACAGCAGCGGCTCTGGTTTAAGTCCAACCTGCGGCTCTTTGCTGCATGTCTACCCTTTTCCTGTCTACATGCTTTCCTATCAATTAAAGGCAAAAAGCCCCAAAAAGTCAGAGATTTTGTAAGCGTAACTATCTAATTCAGTAACCGCACTATAACATCATGCTGATTCCAAATTTGCTAATGAAAGAGGACAATTTGCATAACCACAAGAAGCCGGTGTGGTGTTTGAACAAACGATGGCTGCTGTTTTCGTGGTTAGGACTGTCTCGCACTGAAAGAGTTCAAACTTGCACTTTCTTCTCTGATACACAGCCACTTCTTTTCACCTGTTGTTTTATCAGCACATGTACAAAGGTTCATGCTATACCCCAAGCCCACTCTGTACAGGCCCGTGATAAACTAGCAGGAGTTACAGAATTCAGCGATAAGTCTTCCAAAACACAAATACTGCCAGTTGCATTTGATTTGGCCAGATTAGTGTGTGTGTTGTGTGTGTGTATGTGTGTGTGTGTGTGTGTGTGTGTGTGTTTGTGTGTGTGTGTGTCTCATTTATGAAGCAAATTTCAGCTTCATAAATAAAAACTGATAGAAGGCATCCAAATATAAGCCTTCTTATGATCTGTGTGCCTATTTATGTTTGTGTGTGCTTATATGTGTGTGGGTGTAATATTTTAATTATCGTGCAATGATAAATGGTAACTTGCAAGTCAGGTTTAATCTCCATTAACCTCAACGCAAGCTACTTCCACCTCTCACCGATTCAATAGACTAAACTGGTTAATCCTTTAGAATTTCTAAGACAGCCCTTTCTCTCTCCCTCCCTCCCTCTCACTGTTACCACTTCTGGTTGTCTTTCTACTCCACTCTTTCTGTTGGAGAGCTTAAAACTTTAAACAAACCAGTGAAGGGAAACAGAATCATCTTTTCGGTTACTTAGTCAGCAACCTGAAGGGTATATAAAAGCTGTGTATGAAGCTCAGTTAGGTATGGATTCAACATTGCAACGGACTGATACAGTGTGAAATGCTGCAGATACTCTGTACTGCTGTTTTAAAAATGGTATTACTAATAGCAGCTGTTACACACTGATTACCTGCAATGCATTCATCTACACAGACACAAAGACTGCTCTTACATTTAACCTTCAGACAGGCAGGATTAATTACAGGACTTTAATTAAACTGCAATACTTTTAGCTAGGTGTACGTAATAAACTGGCAACAGAGTGTATGTTGCCTGTTGCTATTATCCTCATATTTTTCCAACATCTCAGGAAGATGAACTGATTACAATGGGGTTGTTGCTTCAGAAAGTAAATTGCAGTCATAGATAAGATCTAACTTAAATGTATTACATTTCTGAATTTTGTTTGTTGAAGTATGTTGTGATTTAGTAATTAATTTGTGACATTTAATGCATTTTTGGTATATACTGTATTTAGAAATTATAAACCGTGAAAAGCAATTACAAACAATACGCTGAAACTAGGGTGACAGTTAATATTAATGATAGCTGATCAAGATGAAAGAGCACTTCTATTCGTCTGCATTATAAAATATGAGACACATTTACAATTGTATTATAGTGTCTTTTTTTTATAATTACAGACCGGATCATCTTGCCCTCATGAGATGAATGAGGTATCTGTTTCCTCAAGGAATAATCCATCAGTACATTTTATCCTGGCACGTACAGGACAGACTGCTAAACCATGCAAATTGCATCTGGTAGAGGGTTGCCACATTGAGTAAGCACAGACTACCTGATATCCAGCAGATTTATATAATATAAACTCTGCACAGCAGTAATCTCTTTGCAGTGTACAAACGCAAAAGTGTACGTATAGTGGTACAAAAGTTTTAGCTTTTTCCTTATGGACTCTGATGATAATATGGTTATTAATCCCAGTCCCAACAGCAACTTTTATAATACACACCAGTGTTTCATTTAATCATGGATATGGTATAATAAACATACATACCAGTTTTTCTTTTAGAGGTTGATTGGTGAAGAAAAAAGTCTCTTAATAATTTAGCAAATACAAAATGTTTTGTTCCAACCTGAGGGCCGAGATTTCTGCCACGCAAACTTCTGATTATTATTCAAGGAAAAAGATCAATCCTTAGTTGAACTTGTCTCAACTGGTAGACCTATGTAACCGTGGATGAGAGGACACAAGTAGACGTTATAGGTCTTGGTATTTGTTTGTAATGGTAAACCAAAGTTCCAACGTTGAATATCCAAAAGGTAAAAAGGTAGCACACCCAGAGCTCTTCGGGACAATATGGACTAATCTCAGTTTCGCTTATATATTCTGGCCATGACAAACAAACATGCTAAATTGTGAAATTGAGATGAGTCAACTTTGTCCTGATCTGTTTGTGTGTGTGGCTGTGTGTGCGTGTGCGTACTGCATTACTGCATACTGGGTTAATGACGGAACAACATAGGATTGATAGCGTTCTGTGCAACAGAGCAGTAAATTGGCAAAGTTTTTGTCTCAGTGTTTTCTTTTATCAATATATGTTTCTTTGCAGTATAATGTTGGACTCAGCAGTGCAGGATATTTGAGAGTTTTTGTTTTGCTTTTTTTAGTGATGCAAATGTGATTCAATCTGATAGAGAGTGAATGATGGAATAAGGACAGGAAGATACCCAAGGTAATAACTTTAAATTGCAGCAAGGAGAGGGTGGGCTCTATTATTGTGCAGGTGCAAAGCTGGTGATTGAAATAGATAAGCAATAACACTTTTCATTTGGTAATTTTGTTTAGTTTGGTTATTTTAGCTCAAAACAAACATGCTCATACTAAGTTAGGTGTAGTGACTAAGCTGGATGTGTTTTGTAGATCAGGTGCTTTTTGGTACCCATTTTGATTTCCACTGCATCAAAACCATTAAGCAATGCATGTGGATTTGGTTGGTAGACATACACACACTGACCTCCCAGAGTTTTGTTTGCTTCTAATTTCTTTATTGTTTTCATCTAATGAAAATAATCAAACAGTTATTCATAACATAACTAGTTTAATTTTTTTTAACAGATACCTATATGCAACACTGAAGGACATGCTTGATTTATCATGTATGTTACACTTCATGATAAATGTGATTGAGGAGTGTACTACTACTACAAACATCTACTTTATAAAAGCACCGTCATCTGTCCTTGGAGGCATATTTGGACCTATTCTCTGAGGCAAAGCCAACTCAATTCCCCACATGGCCCATTAGGAAAATGTCTGCTGCTGCTTCTAAAGATGGAGCCAACGTTACCAGGCATTGTTGGTGCCTGTCCCAGCTCTGTTTACTGATTGTGTATTCCCTTCCATAAACAATGTAATGTATTAATCTCACTACAGCCACTCCCATCAGATTGCACAGTGCTGTGCCAACGATAATTTGGTGTCCATGGTCAGCCAAATTGCAAAAAGCATATATGTCAATTTCCCAAAAATAGAGCCAAATATTTTTCTTATTCTGCAGAGCCACAGGCCACTATCATCCATAAAGGAGGGAAAGAAATAAAAGCCGCATTAGCATTTGTTTTGGTTGTTTTTTGGCCACTAGGCGGCATAACTCCAACACAACCTGAACGTCACTTACATGTTTGACATAGTTAAAATTGGTAACACTAGACTGGGTAAACCCCTCCCTCTCTGCCAGTAACCTGCAGCTCGGTCTGGAAACTTGCACGGCTTATTGGCAGGTTTAACACGATGACAATAGAGAAACAACCAAGCAGCTTCTTGTTCACATTCAACACACGGACACCGAACGCCACCGAAGCGTAGCAACCCGTTGATGCTGCTTGTGTACAGAGTCATTTGAACTATGCCCGTTGGTCACACCTCTTGTGCAGAGAAAATACAGAGCACACTCCCCAGACCAATGCTCAATCTCAAATCTATTGAGGTTGGCTTGGTCTGGTGTTAGCCAGACGAGGGGTAAGACATTAGCAAGCAGTGGATTATTTACACAACCTGCAGATACAACAGCAACATTATCATTCATTTGGAGTCATGTCTCTGGCATTTTGGTGTCCACCAACTGAGGAAACTATTTGTCTCTTTAGCTTTAACTCCTACAATCAACTAAAAAAAACAGTAAAGTCAAACAGCAAAATCATCTCTGACACACATGGTTGCTGTTTCATGTGCCTCTCAGTGTCTGAATACATTTCTAATTGTCATATAATTGCAAAAAGAACTTGCTGTAAAGCTTTAAAGGGAGTGATAGCTTCCTGTGTTAACATATTATTTACTATATATTGCCTTTTTTAATCCAGCTGTTTGTAGAAACCTGGAACTTTGTGTTTGTGACATTCTATTGGGCGACATGCCAGTTGGTAGATCAGCAGTTCCTGTGTGCTTTCTCTTTCTTTCTTCCTCTAAAATTAAACACTATACTCCCAGTGTTGTCAAGACAAATAGGCGGTGTGGGCGAAAATGCACGCTCACACATCAAACCACCCACAACGTGCATTGCACACATTCTAAACAAAAGCAGAACAATAAGTGAAGTGATGATGACTTTTTAAACAGTTAGAGTGTGTCAGTTGGGTAGTGATGAGTGTGTTGAGTGTGAGTTGTTTGTAGGTGTATACTGTATTCATTTGTATGTGTTAATATGTATGTGAGATAAAGAGGGGGTGGACTCTTCACCTCCCAAGTAAGTTGTTAGTATAATCTGTCATGACAACTCTTCAGGATTCTGAAATGAGATCCAGCTCAGCACATGGAGAAATCTTTGAATGTCCATTAGGTGAACCTATCTGAGACCCTTCCGTTTTCAATAGTTGTAGAGTGCTTGCCCTTTTAAGTTATAGGCCTTTAAATAGTTGATTTGGAAATACAGTTTATTCTGCATGTTGCAGAACTCAAAACTCAGGGAGCAACAAAGATACACCATCAGGACCATAGTAGGGTCTGTTCTATGGTATTGTACAGTATCTGTTGTTTGTACATGCTGTCTTTGTTTGTTTGTTATTACTATGGTTGCAGCGTGGGTTGGGTGCCTGTCACTGCCTGATGTGAGTTGTGCATGTGTCACTTTGCGACGAGTAGCCTAGAAGATGCAATGTAGATGTAATGTTTGCACTCGACTCACATCGGGCAGTGACAGTGCCAAAGACAAATTTCCCACAATGTGGGACAATAAAGTTAATCTTGAATCTTGAATTATTGAGCAGCTACTTTGTCAGAAACAGGTGCATCAGTTTACAGAGCAGCCAAACAATTACATGTTGTTTTAACAAAGGTTTATAACCACAATCTGGTTTCAGGTCGAAACACAGCGGTAGTTTCACCCACAATAGCGAAGCAAAGTAAAAAGAGTTGGTGGCCTTGCTGAGGCGTTGTGCAGGAGGTGTGCTGCTCACTGTGGCTGTTCCTTCTTGTACCATTACTCTGTGCAGTTTTTAAATTAGCAAATACAAAATTAGCATTAAGGATTAAGAACTATAAAACTACCGCACCCATAAATGACAGTATGATGGTTAGTGCGCCCTGAGAGGGCCTAGTTAATGAAACCTGAACCGAGACTAAAATCTTGTTTTTATTCAAGTGAATATACACTCACCGGCCACTTTATTAGGTACACCTGTCCAACTGCTCGTTAACACTTAATTTCTAAGCAGCCAATCACATGGCGGCAACTCAGTGCATTTAGGCATGTAGACATGGTCAAGAGAATCTCCTGCAGTTCAAACCGAGCATCAGTATGGGGAAGAAAGGTGATTTGAGTGACTTTGAACGTGGCATGATTGTTGGTGCCAGAAGGGCTGGTCTGAGTATTTCAGAAACTGCTAATCTACTGGGATTTTCACGCACAACCATCTCTAGGGTTTACAGAGAATGGTCAAAAAGAAAAACATCCAGTGAGCGGCAGTTCTGTGGGCGGAAATGCCTTGTTGATGCCAGAGGTCAGAGGAGAATGGCCAGACTGGTTCGAGCTGATAGAAGGGCAACAGTGACTCAAATAACCACCCGTTACAACCAAGGTGGGCAGAAGAGCATCTCTGAACGCACAGTACGTCGAACTTTGAGGCAGATGGGCTACAGCAGCAGAAGACCACATCGGGTGCCACTCCTTTCAGCTAAGAACAGGAAACTGAGACTACAATTTGCACAAGCTCATCGAAATTGGACAATAGAAGATTGGAAAAACGTTGCCTGGTCTGATGAGTCCCGATTTCTGCTGCGACAGTCGGATGGTAGGGTCAGAATTTGGCGTCTACAACATGAAAGCATGGATCCATCCTGCCTTGTATCAACGGTTCAGGCTGGTGGTGGTGGTGTCATGGTGTGGGGAATATTTTCTTGGCACTCTTTGGGCCCCTTGGTACCAATTGAGCATCGTTGCAACGCCACAGCCTACCTGAGTATTGTTGCTGACCATGTCCATCCCTTTATGACCATAATGTACCCAACTTCTGATGGCTACTTTCAGCAGGATAATGCGCCATGTCATAAAGCTGGAATCATCACAGACTGGTTTCTTGAACATGACAATGAGTTCGCTGTACTCAAATGGCCTCCACAGTCACCAGATCTCAATCCAATAGAGCATCTTTGGGATGTGGTGGAACGAGAGATTTGCATCATGGATGTGCAGCCGACAAATCTGTGATGCCATCATGTCAATATGGACCAAACTCCCTGAGGAATGCTTCCAGCACCTTGTTGAATCTATGCCACGAAGAATTGAGGCAGTTCTGAAGGCAAAAGGGGGTCCAACCCGTTACTAGCATGGGGTACCTAATAAAGTGGCCGGTGAGTGTAGTATAAAATGCTCCACAACGAGCCGACTGCGGATATGAACCTAACTTGTTGCCAAGTGACAAACTAAAGTGCTGCTTCACTGACACCATTTTGTGTCTGACTTCCTCAGTCAACCCACAGAAAACGAACATAAAATGAGAAGAAAAAAAAAACTTGAAATAGTCCTCCTGACTATTTCTGTCACTAAACTCTATTTGTGTGTGCATTTAAAATAGTCATAGTTGTGTCCAGAAAGACAGCAGGACAAAAAAAGACAATAACCAGACAGACATCTAGATAAAGTGCACATAAGGTCTCATTTGTGCAAAGCCAGGGCAGGGTTGTCTGCCATATTGTATTTCTCGCTATCTTGCTGCAGACAGACACTCCATCAAACCAGGAAGAACTCAGAACCTCAGTTACACTTCACTGAGCGAGGAATGACTTTTTAGACTTATAACAAAGATCAAAAGAAACAATTTGGTGCCTGGCGTTATAACCCATATAACTTACACATCTTCCTGCTACAGTGGGATCAAATTGTCCATTTGTTGAGGAATATAATGATGTCTGTGCAAGAGACAGAAAATGTCCCTTTGCAGAAGCCTTGTTTCACAGTTGTTCCATCACAAGACAACCCGATCAGATTGAAGCACTCCTTTTCCAACACAAATGATTAGTGGAGAAGTATTAGATTCAAACAAATCTCTCCTCAGCTTTGTATCTATCTCAGTCTTTCAGTCAATGAATAAAACATTCAGCAGGAGTGGAAAGCCCAATCTTTCAAACTGAGAACCCAACTCTCTTAATCTTAAAAGCCCACAGTGACTGGAAAGCATTTATCCTACCTTTGAAAAGAAACCAATAAAAAGCAGACTCTGAGTCGAATTTGAGTTTAGCGTGTGAAAATTTAACCAGTTGTAGTCAGACTCTCTTTTGAGCATATATTGTTGCTCATGAACACTTCTGTCAGTTCCTTTGTGTTATTCTTTCACTCGTGTTAAAAACAATCTCTGGCATAACCTATAGTAACTTTGGAATTAACACCAATAATAAATAGACAAATAGTTGTGTTTTCTTGCATAGAGACATTGGTAATTGCAGCATATATTAAACATAAATGTCAAACAAAGAAGCAATTGCCAATGTAAAACTGTCAGATGGAAAATGAGCTTTGGAAGGTAGAGATGTTGACACCTGGTGGAGTAATAGTTGAGTTGCTGGTGTAAATTTGACAACCCTCTTAACTCCTCTCGTAGTGATACATTGTTCAAATGTGCTATCAGACAATGTTGCACCTGCATTTCATTTGTTGTGTGCATGTTGTTATGTGTGCTTTTCTAAAAATGATCTGCTGCAGAGCTGAAACAATTTGACAATTCATTTATTAGTTGATAAACAGAAAATTCCCTAACAATTATGATAATTGATCAATAATTAGTATTTCTAGGCTCTATAGGGAAGGCAGTGTCGGTCAGTCCACCACTTTGGTCCAGACTGAAACATCTCAACAGCTATTAGATGGATATTTATGAAAATGTGTACACGCATTCATGGTCCCACACATTCATGGTCCCCAGTTGATGAATCCTAATAACTTTAATTTTTTTCACATTAATGAATAGTAATAGCTGTGATCCCTACAAATGTTTTATTTAGTGCTATCATCAGGACCAAATTTTGATTTGTCCAATATTGGTTTATGACCAAATACCTGCAATTGCTAATTAGCAAACGTTAACATGCTAGCACACTAAGATGGTGAACATGGTAAACATTATGCCTGCTAAACATCAGGATGTTAGCATGGTCATTATGAGCATGTTAGCATAACAATGTTAGCATTTAACTCAAAGCATCACTGTGTCTAAACAACCTCACAGAGCCAGCGTGGCTGCAAACTGAATGTTGGTCAGATAAATGAAGGCATTCGAACATGCCACCTTGGGCTCTTTGAAACTACTGTATAATGAATATATTTTCTGTTAGACAAGAAGATTCAGCAACTAATCAGGAATAAATTCAGCAGATTAATCGATAATGAAAATAGTTTTCATTTGCAGCCTTAGTGTGCTTTCATAAAAATCCATTGTAGTATTGCTGACTTAATGAAAAATAATGACAGATCCTGGCCTATACAGAAATACAATAGGCATAATCAGACTGTTTTACCACCACAGTCATTCAGGCTGTTCTGACACAGCCAACAATTTACGGTAATAAGGAGGTTGGTTTTCTTCTGCCTGGAGAACATTATTGTGAAGCAATCATGCCCTATATTTGACTTTAATTGTTTGACTTTGTCAAGCCCGCTAATTAGTGAACTGAAAACCAAATACCAATGCGTTCAGTCTGAATGAAAACAATACTGGCTAATGGGCTGTACTGGTCATGCTTTGATGGGAGTAAGAAAAGCAGAATATTGTTGACTATTGAGTGCCCAGTTAGTCAGTTTCTGTATTCTCATCTACATTTGCATATCGATATTAATAATGATTGAAAGTCATGATGGGCTTACACTGCTGACCAATTTCACAACCCCTCCCCAACTTGCCCCCCCCCAAACTTTTAATCTAGCCATTGTAATTACACATCAATCACAAATTCAGCAAATGCATGGCTGCTTTCTTTTTTACAAATGTGGAGGTGAAATTAGAGATTGTTTATGTCCAAACTGTCATGTTTTGTTAGTTTGAAATTCATGGGCAGATTCATTTTTAGTGACTTGCTGCTGCTGTCAGCTGCCATTCAACAGTTGACTGTGGACCTGTTGACAAGATGGAACAAATTTTATCAACTTGAAATACTAGTGGGTACCACCTATAACAATACATTATAGGTTATAGACTAATTATATTTAATACATGCAGCCTTACCTAACCTGAAAAGAGGCTAGAAAATACAGCTGTAAAAAAGTAATAGTTATAACTACAATATTTTTAGTATGAAGTAACATAAGATGGAAATACTTACATAAAGTACACAAGTGTACTTAGTTACTTTTCAATACTATGTAAAGGCACGAAGGAACCAAAAAACATCAATGAGTGCTAACATTTCAAAATAACAGTTAGCATGGTATTGTAAATGCAGTTGTTGCAGAATAATAAGCTTTAGCAATAAAAACACAAACACAAAGCACACAAACAAAAAAGCATTTTAACTGCACATGAACTTGAACTAGTAGTCTTTCCCAGCCACAAATGTCCGTCAAAAGGAAATTAGTAAAAAGATTCAGCAAGGTGTATGTCAAAGAAACTACAAGAGATCCTGATGAAGAAACTGTGAGGAAGTGAGGGTGTGCGAGGAACAAGAGAACGTACAAGAGAGAGGCAAAGAAAGCTGCAGCGTGAAGTAAAAACAAAGCTTTCAAATTACAGGGACAAGTTAAAAAAGATCATTGTCATTTCTGCCTGCTTTCCAAGGACAAGAAGTGCTATAACTATACGCTGTTGTAAAAGCTCACAGAGACACAAAACCAACCCACTCTTAGCACATCTTGTATCCCTGTAATGTAACAAAATCACACAAACACACACACACACACACACACACACATCTCTAACACTCAATTGTTAAACGATGCAGGAACACTGGGGAGAATCATACAACCAGAAAATTTATGTTTCATGTATTTCTGTGTAGTATTGTTCAAGTGTACAAGCACAATTTAATTTCATTTCTGTTGTTAATCATCTGGAGTTGGTTATATTTTATATTGTTAGATATTATACATTTTTAAAGAAAATCATTCTTTTTAGATCTAAGTGGCTGAATTCTTATAAATACAAATGTGTTCCCTGTTTTTGTACAAAACAATTATCAACAATTCAATTTAAAATTAATTAAACAGTGTAATTACGTTACTTTAATAATTACTCAACAGCAAATGTTATTACATTACTCACAGCGCCGTTAAAAGTATTCAAATACTTTACTTAAATAAATGTGGAAATATCATAATCTAATAATACTCCATTGCAAATACAAGTCATGACTAAAAAAATGACAGTCAAGTAAAAGTACAGAAGTATTATCAAAGCAACATTTACAGTACTTACTTAAGTATCAAAAGTAAAAGTTCTCATTAGGCAGAATGTCTCCTTTCAAAGTGTTATACTATTTTATAACATTGTATTATTCAGCTTTTATCTGTAATAAATACAGTACATGTAAGAAGGTTTTATAATGTTGTAGTTCGGCAAATTAAACCAATTTGAGATACTTTGTATACTACAGTGCTGAGTAGATTACGAGTAGCCTAAGTAAGTATAGTTGTAGTTACTAACCAACTAGTTTAAGCTATAATGTTTATCAAATATGCTCAGTTAGATTTCTGACTGTGTTGAAGATGTGAAAAAAGAGACTTGTGATCCCCTGTAGTTGTACAGTATTCGCCACAACTTACAGTTGTCAGACATATTGACGTGACATTCATACGTACATTTTTACTTAAGTGTAAGGCAGGTATAAAGGTGTAAGGGATCATGGCAGGAGGAGGTGTGACAGCTTCCAGTGCTGCAGCTGAATAATTGCCAGCACCTCAGTGCAGAATACATCAACACATACCACTTTATATAACGCTTTGTATGCTGTGCATGTT
>JABXJD010003145.1:0-34611 GCA_013375575.1 Percina caprodes | reverse complement strand
TTGTGGACAAAACAAGACATATAAGGACGTCATTGTGGGTGTTGGTGAGCAGTGATTGACGTTTTCACCATTTTTGACATTTTATAGACCAAACAACTAATAAAATAATCAACAAATTTGGTTGACTATGAAAAAAATCGCTAGTTGCAGCCCTACTGCACTGTTACCAGCCGCAACAGTGATGCTGGTATTGGTTTCACCTTGTGAGTCTCTCTGTGTGTGTGTGTGTGTGTGTGTGTGTCGTCATGGCAAAATGTGGTCCTGGAGACACCCACTGTAGCAGGAACTACCCCAGAGGCAGTTTTAAGTACTTTGCCAACTGTTTTTATGTCTGCGGACAGATTTTGTCACAGCGTTAGCATCACAACGATGCAGTCACAAAACTTCAGATCAAAG
Source organism: Percina caprodes (assembly GCA_013375575.1). Taxonomy (NCBI): domain Eukaryota; kingdom Metazoa; phylum Chordata; class Actinopteri; order Perciformes; family Percidae; genus Percina; species Percina caprodes. The sequence continues at coordinate 34,215 of JABXJD010003145.1, read as the reverse complement.
ATCAGTAAAAACCAAGTTTGAAGATGAGCACTGGAAGATGGTCTCTAGTTACCAAATGCTGTCACCTTGCCAGGACCTCCATATTCTTAAAAAGATATGTTGCATGCTAAATTATATTCTGTAAATATAATAATTCACATTGCAGAAAATAAATGACCCACACAATTGATCAATTATCAGAACAGTTGCTTATTAGTTTTCTGTTGATTAACTAACTGGTTAATCATTTCAGCTCTACTTTTAATATTAATTCATCATTAAATTGTGAGAAAATAGTAAAAATGCCCATTGTTATTTCCTGCAGTCGGAGGTAACATCATCGCATTTCATGTTTTATTATTTACCATCATGTATGACAAAGAAAAGAAACAGATTTAGAAGCTGTAACTACATAATATGTGGCATTTTTGTAAATTAATTCATGTAAATAATCTATCTGTGGATCGCCTTATTGATTTATCTCTACTTTGACTGTTCATTTCAACAGTGGTTACACTATATGAAGCTATATATTTATGAGGGGAGTTGAGGAAAAATCTAGAAACTTATCTTGAACCAAAAAAAAAAAAAAAAAAAAACAACCAGCCAAAATTCAAAACGTCAAAGCGTTCCTTTAAGGCAGCCGACTCCTGGCTGAAACTCAGGCCTGCTGTAGCAACCAAATCCTGGCTCTGTTGACTCCACGCAGCTCTGATTAATGGTAGAGGCTGTGGGTGGGTGGTAGACATGGATCTGCCCATTACCACACTGCAACATTGCAAATGGCTTCAATTACTGTGGAGTGTGCTGAGCTGGCAGTAGGGGCTCTAGGAGGCAAGATGAGCAACGCGCACCATCCAGCAGCTAACTCCACTATGATCCGTTCATTCACACAACATGATCGCCGTGTACATCCTCGGCCTTGTAGTGTACTACAAAAAACTGGAGGGAAAAAAAAGACGAACTGATACACTCTTTTTATTTTTCAGCTTTAATTTTCAGCCAATAATTCTGATGCTATTCTTCTGGTGATGATTACCGTTTTTGTTTCTGATGAATGAGAAAGTTGAAGTTGCATTCAGGAGACTGGATGTGTGAGCGGTAGGGCTGGGTACTGAATACAATACGTTTTAGGCACTGACCAAATTGCCTCCTTAGTATTTAGTATCAAAAATTGCCATGTTATTCAATACCTAAGGAGAAAATCTCATCAGCGTCAGTGAGCCAATAAGCATGCAGCAAGCTTCTACCAAGATCTAATAATGCTGCTGATTGGCTGTCTAACTAACGGTACACGTAGAGAAAGCAGGAAAAACTCTACGTTACACACAGAGATGGCGCTCACATAATAGGAGCTGAGAAATAATTAAAAAGATGTGTGCTGTAATGTGTAATGTTGAAATAATTTCTGTTATAAAAGGATTTTATAAAATTGGTATAGAAAAAAAGTATTGTTCAGGAACCGGTGTTGAAGTCACGTTACTGGTATCAAATTTTTTTGAATGGTACGCAGCCCTGGTGAACAGTGCATGTGCAAACCATAAACTGTAAAAAAAAGATGGACAACACGTATACACTACAAGTGTACAAAAGTGAAGCCAAAATATCCCGGATACAGCCACCCTCTCGTAATTATGGAGCCAAAAGGTGTGTTTCAATTTGCATACTTCCGTGAGTACCCTTGTATAACACGGTCGGTATGCACTGACCGGACAACTCTTCCTCTTCTTTTAAATGGTAAATTGTAACCCGGCAGAGCATTATCGCCACCTATTGTCACCCGCCACAATATATAACAATACGGCAGATATATTTATCACACACACATATATATATATATATATATATATATATATATATATATATATATATATTCAACATTGAACTATACAGATGTATATATACTATCTGACTTAGTATATATACATTTGTATAGTTCAATGTTCGCCATTTCAATCGCAAACGCTGCAGCTTCCTCGCCCGCTATATTCAAGTTTGAAAATACGTTGGTGGCCCCGTAGCTTCCGCTCTGTAGCAAAGATGGCAACCATTGAGAGTGAGTAGTGTCCATCGTTCTAAACTCAATGTTATGACCGTCTTGAGTGCAGCAACCTGGTGCTTGTAGTGCAGCATTTGGCAATACTTTGTTAGCATGAAGGCGTTACGGACACAAAATAGCAAGCGTAAGTACAGAAGTGCACGATTTGAGACGCAGCATTAAGTCTGCGCAGTAGCAATCGGGCAAAGGAGCCGCTGTATTCAAGTCCCGGCCACATACTTGCGAGGCAATTCTAGCTGTCAATCGTGACGTTTCAGCCCATTTTTAAAGCATCAAATAATTGATAAAAACCAAACTGATCAGGAAAATAAACACTTGAACAAACATCAGGGTGTTCAAGCATCAACTACCTAAAATGACAGGAAACCTCTTTATGAAATTATTTGAAGTGTACTTTGATTTTTTTTAGTTTGGGCCATGTCCATTTGCTAAAATGGAGCGGGCGTGGTTTATAACCTACATTGCAGCCAGCCACCAGGGCGATCCATATATTTTGGCTTCACTTTTAAAAGTCTGTGTATTAATCCCTGGTGCAAACTACTGTGCAGTCTGAAACAACACTAGATGGCCTCTCTCAAGGCCTCTGTTTCCCTACCACGGAAACAACAACACTGCTTTGCTTGAAAAACTGACTTGGCGGCACTAAACTGTAGCAGGACATATTGACGGCTTGCCAAGTGGCTGACAAGTATCACGAGGGCCTGTGTGCCCACGCCTGCCCCCGACCCTGGCACAGGGGCAGCCTCCAGTCAGGGACAGCCTTCCTGAGCCAGAGCGAAGGGGATTCCCTACGATCACGCCCCTGTGCCCGGTGCCAAGAGCGCAGCCCCCCTGTAGTTCCTTGTGTAACAAACCAGCTGTCACCATCAGTTCACTGACCCACATTCATAACCTTATCACAGGAGGCAAGGCAGACTCCCACGGTTCGGCAAAACAGCCCTACTCCACCTCTCATTGTTCACCCCTGGACTACTCAAGTGATGATCAGAGATGAAAAGAAAAAAAGACAACAAATTTGCGATGAAATTGAGTCAATGACTGCGCTACTGGAAGTGGAAAACGATCATTAGGAGTCTCCCACCCACGACTAAATGCTCTCCCTTCGCAAATCACATCAATTAATGTCACGGGCTATAAAAAATGCTCTCTGTGTCATACCACATGGAGGGAGGACAGACGCTAATAAGTGAACATACTTAACGGAGGAGGTGGGGAGACATGGGATTCCCTCCGTTCCTCTTGTCTGTGAGTGAATAGAGCTCTCATGGCTAAGTGAAGGCCATCAATAATACAGCAGGTACACCACTGAATTCAACCAAACCATAATATCTGTAAAATTGATTTTCTTTTCTATTCATAAACCATGAGTAGGCTTTTTTCTTAATATGTTGCGCTGTGTCTATTTCCATTATTACTCTCTTTACAAGGGCAATTGTCCTCTCTAGAATTGACCCATCGAATGAGACATTTGATTATCCAAGAGTGAATTTCTTAATTTAATTTCCCTTGAATAGGGAGAACAGTTTGCAGGAGAGAGGAAGTGCAACAGCGGAGTTAAACTCATCCAGTAGATTAAGGATGGGTGGATCCACTCAGTTCAATCGCTTCATAATGTGTGGGCAACTACTGTATTGGAGCTGGGTGCAGACAACAAGTACGCTCCAGTTTGTTTTGCACAAAAAATATATTAAAATATTCTAAATGGCAGGCTATTATTCATGCTACTATTGCTTCAGCTTAACCCGTTCTGACACAATAAGTGAACAACTTAACAATATCTCCCCAATTGTGAGTTTGGATATGAAAAATACTCCAAAGTACATCTATTTTGACATTTCTCTTTCCAGATGTGTCAACATCAAACAGACCTGAGCCTAATGTGCCGGGATTGTTTGCTGACATAGCTGTCAAGACTTCAAACAGCAGAGACTGGCAGCTTCACTCATTCACGGCCGCAGTGCTTGAAGTCTCAAACCGCCCTGATCTCCCCTCAAATCACCGGCTGTGACCCGAGTAGAACAGACAGACGGGCACGCCTCCTGCGAGGTGCTGTACTGTATATCCAAATGCAGTTTCCCGCCTCCAAGAGACTTTTCATCAGAGGGAGGAAAAGTCAGAAAACTTCAACTATGAAGAAAACAATAACTCTGCTTTCTGCAATAAAAACACGTCCTTTTCGTCTTTTGAGAGACAAACTAGCTATTAACTATTACCTGGCGATAATATAAGTTATAAGTTAATGTACGCCGTTCATGTGCACTGACATGGCTGATAAGGTTTTCAGATTTTAGCGGGAGGCTAACAAGACGTGGTCAGGCAGACATGTGCAGGTGTGGGAGCCAACAATACTTGTCTTCACTCTCCAAATATTTGGATTAAATGTTCATAATTGTTGATGAAGTAAGTGAAATGAAGTGTCCTGAGAAAACAAAACCCTGGGTTTAGGGTGTTTAGATGGTGTCTGGCTGGAGTGTCTCGGGACATTATATAATAAATCAAATTACTAATAATAGCAACTAATACCAAATAAGGAAAGGTTTCACCCTGAAAAAAGGATTAAGCCTACTCAAACAAAATAGGCAATACCTAAATCAATTTATAAAACGGGTAGCTCAAATAAAGCTAAGTGGTTCTTAGCTGTCATATAATAACCATATGCAAAGGCTATTATAAGCCGTTCATTTGCCATGACACAGATAATAAAAATTGGCTAGTATCCCTTTAACTGTATTTATATTTTCACCGCTTTACCTTCTGTCAGAAGGCCCTTTACGACGGGGAACTGACGCCCTTATCTATGCTCTCTTTAAAGCCACCAGACTCCGCGGATAATACAGCAATTTCACCTCGCATGAAACGGGAGATGCTGGTCTACTTCTGTCTCGATTGGTTGGTTTGTTTGTGTTATTGTGTGCCTTTCTTTAGCATTAAGCAAAAGAAAGTCTGTGCTAGCAGCTGGTGAAGGCTAACTTTACCTGCGCTGAGTTCCATTGCAACCGTGTACAGTTTGGGCAAACAGCCAGCCTAGGAGGGCCTATTTTATTGTGAGCATGCTTAATAAAATCTATTTAAATTGGAGCGTAACTATAACTTTCATATTGGAACTCTGGGTCGAGTCGGTCCGAACGCCGCCCTTTAGCTGCGATACATTCACAACATGCCTGTTGAGAGCTATTGCTTAAATAATGTTGTAAAATGACAACATCCTACTGTATGTCAAAAAATAGAATAATCTATTTGCTTATTCTTACAAAAACACCTGCAGTAGCCTATAAAGGTACTGTGAAACCGTATAATGTGGTTTATTTGAAAAGAAATGTGTGAGTCTGGAGTTGTAATGCCTTTGTGCCATCTTTGTATTGCTGATTCAACAGCTAACTGTTGTGTTGATCAGATGGTATATGATAGATGATACTGCAGTGGCTAACAGGTCTGTGAACTCAAGGTGCTGGTGAGCGGCAGTGAATACCGAAGGATGACTTCTCCTGCTCGGTGAGGGACACCGGTGCGTCTGGATGCTGCTCAAACAGCATGAACTGGTAGCGGTGAAAACCAGATGTCCGTGGCGGGGTTGGACGTTGATAGTCTGCGCGGAAAAACAAAGAATCACCAACAGGAGAGCTGTGATTGGTGATATTACAAAGCAATATACTGTACAAGATTATTACAATGATGCAACAAAAAAATCTGACTGCAAAATCGTTGAAGTCCCAGTTATTTCTATTCGTTCATGGATTATTAGATCTAGATTACAGTGAACAAATGACATCTATAGATCCATGAAATTGTAACCCTTAATTCTTGGTGTTCTTCAGTCACAATCCTCTTTGATCAACACCAACCCTGCAAACACACCCAACTTTACTCTATCATTGACTACGTTTACATGCACATAATGTTCCGTTTTTTGCAGTTATTCTGAAATATTTCGACTAAACTGCTTACGTGGCTAATGAAAATGTCCTACTTCTTTCATTCCTTCAACCGCCTTCTTGAAAATAAATGACAAATACACAAGTCTCTGATAATGTTTAAAGTTGCTCTGTTTTTCCTTCTTTTCTTTTGGCCATGCATCTCTACCGCAGCCCTTTAAACTGCCGGTTGGTTGGTTTGTGTCCAACAACCATAGAAACGCACAGAGTTGACCGTAAGGCGTAAACAGGCAAATAGGCCGTAAAACTGTCACAAACTGCAGAAAAATCCCTGACTGAGACGCAGATTCTGAATGCTCTGTATGCATGTCCAAAGAATGCCTCTAAAACCCAGAATAGTACCGCATATCCAACATGTCTTAATCAAAAATGCTAAATTCAGAAAACAAAGGCCTTATTTTGAATAAGACAGAAAATGCTGTTTACATGACCCGTATTACATTCAAAATATTGTCATATTTGGAATAATAGTGAAATATTAGTGTGCATGTAAACGTACTGAGTGTTCACATCTGACTCTCGGCTCTACTGTTGCTGTCGTTACTTTTGTTACACTAAAACAATGGCAGGCAGGAACCAAAATTCCCTGGAGGCAAGGGGTCATGAAGGAGCAATTTAAATGTTACACGAAGAAAAAAATATATATTTAAATTGTTAAGTGACATTGAAATAAAAACTAATGAAAACTAAACCAAAAATAAAGCTTATAACTAAATAAGATACACTTATGGAACTAAAGTAAACCAAGATATAATATATGGTAAATTGAAAACCATACTCACTGGTGAGGGTCGTCCCCCGTATCTGCCCTTCCTTGAGTGCATCGCCCTGGTAATACAGACACAAAGTTGGTTAGGTAAAGAATTTGGGAGATTTATGAAGAATAGTTAGGCCATAAAGCAACTAAAATAAAAGACAAACAGTTTGACAAGAAGGAAAATACAGTGGGCCATTGCACTGCTTCCTACAACACAACTAGGGCTGCAACTAGAGATTATTTTCATTATTAAATAATCTGAATGATTATTTTCTCGAAACTCCCAGTTTATCAAATTCCAAGGTCTTCTCTTTAAATTTCTTGTTTTTTCAGAAGATATTCAGTTTAATATGACATAAAACAAAAAATAGCAAGAAATCTCCATATCTGAGAGACTTAAAAACGTCACTTTTTTGCCAGTTTTGCATGGAAACTTACTGACCGTTGCAGCTCTAAACACAACATGCCACTTTTCTCTCATAGTTTCGTGATCCCACAGCCAAATATTCTGCACTCGCTTAGCTCAGTGGTCTGTCCTTGAATTACCACACAACTAAAGAGAGGCCATTTAATTCCCAGGCCAGTTTTATTCGGAGCTGCTGTTGTGATGGTCTAACCTGATGAATTCTGACTACGTTAGACATATATTGTCATTTCAAGGGATTTTAGCAAGCATAGATCCAAGAAAACACAGAAATGTAGGTGATGATTAGAAAAAGACAATTATTTGTCGCTAGAAATAAAATAAAAAAAGACAGTTCCCAAGCAAATTAAACCACTAAGTAGATTTCCATGTAGCAATCTCCCATATTATTAATTGTATATTAACTTCCTGTTGCCTAGAAACGGATATCAAGTCCCCCGATGTGAAGCGTAGACCTTTTTATAAACATTTTCTGCTGTATGTTTGTCAGGTTAAACTCTCTCATCCCCAGGAAGCACAGTCAGGCACCTCGCACTGCAAACTGCACACAGGAATGTTTGTTTATTAGACTTGGCTGCTTTCTGCAGGACGGCTGCATCCTCGAGTGGGAGGGAAAGAACTAAATATGTTGTCGTCTGTGAAATAGCCCGAAACCCACTCGAGGTAAGCATGGAAGTCCCCATCACAAGCATCAAATATCAGGTCTCAGCACCTATTTCTGTCCTCTTTTTTCTCCACACACAGGCTCCCCCCTCAGGGGGACAAAGGTACTGTTTTACTAGACAGCATGCAAAGACAAGGGGCTTTTACCCCTCTCATCTCATTTCATCCATACAGTTTATAGTACTATGGAAACATTAAACCACATCTCTCTTAACCAACTTTAAATACAGCACTTTCTTAAAATCAACTCACTTAAACCTTTTGGAGATTTTAGAAAATCTGATTTTAAACCACCAAACTTCTACCTCCAAGTAGTTGCTTTACATAATTGTATTTCTTTTTGCATCCTAATTGTACTAGTTTATCAAAAAAAGAAATCCCAATTCATGAAGTTTTAGTAGCTTTCTATTGTTTTTATGACAATGTTGTTTCTTTTCTGGGTAATTGTTTTTTCTTATTTTTTGTTTCTTTGTCTTGGTAACGGACTCCGTGTCGTTGTAAATGAGGGTCGCCCCTCAATGATCTTTCAAGTATAAATAAAAGTTGAATGTAGAGTTCATTTTTTCACATTTTGACCTCCACAATTATGACTTTTTTTATAAAAGGGATAAAAATAATACACTGTTGATCCCCCTATATCAGTAATCTAATAAATAACTTAGTGTTGAGTTTATATTCTTGACAAGGCAATGGGAAGATTGTGTTTTAAGTAAGTAAGTAAGTAAGTAAGTAAGTAAGAAAGTAAGTAAGTAAGTAAGTAAGTAAGGCCTTTCACAGATACAAAATCATTAAGTGCTTCACATTTGAAACAGTTACACATTACAAGCACATTACATAAAGAAGGGACAGCAACAATACACAGCACAGAGATGACAAGATTAAAATCACAGCAACAGCAGATAAAAGAGGGCAGAGACAAAATTACAAAATATGTGGAGTTGCTGTTGGAGTTGACCATGATACGATTAAAACGTTACAATGCTACTGATTGGTACACAGCGTGTCTTAAAATCAATGCCAGGATGACTAAGATATACTTTGTAATGAATCATGATTTCATAAATAAGAGCAAAGACAAAATGACAAAATATGTTCCGAGATTCAAGATACTTTATTGTCATTGTACGGACACAATGGAATTACGTTGGTGGCAATCACTACAGCAGCAGCAGTAAATAAATAAATAAAACCAAGATAAAAACAAAAAGATACAAATGTGGAGATGCTGCTTGGAGTTGACCGTGGCACAAGCCGATTAAAATGTTAAAACTCTACTGTCATGAGTACACAGTGTGTCTGTAAATTGACGCCAGAATGACTCAGATGTGCTTTGTAGTGAATCATGATTTTATCATTTATATATTTGACTCTTTCAGTAACAAAATGTAGCAGCAACAAAGCATGTGTCCTCTATTGTGCATCCTCTTTTCTTTAATCCTGTAACTGCTGTAAAGGAGGTTTAGCAGTATTAGAGTGCAGAGCACTCGTGTTTAAACAGCCTGCTAAAAATCAGAAGATTAGTTTCAACTGTGAGTATCTTCATCCACTGATCAGCGAAAAAAAAAGAAGCTTTATTTAGAAATAGCAAGAGTCCTGCAGCCTGCAGGATCCAAACCCATTGCCATAGCAACAGGTAGTCAACATTCGAGCGTGCAACATCTTCCCACATCTCAATGCTCGGCTCTCGCCCTCTCCGTTGCACCCTCTGCCCTTTTAATTTCATTACAATACATGGAGTGAAAACAATAGCAAATGAATGCAAAATTGAAATTCAGCCAAATAATAAAAGACAAGTCAATCACACTGCAGAACGCACACAGAATCGCACATATTAAAAATCACAAGATATCAAAGAAATCTAAAGAAATAATGTGTTTTGTGGTTGCAGTGGTCCATCGGTTCCCGAGCAGAGCGGGTAGTTGTGACAGGGCAGGGCTGTGCTGGGGCCGCTGACTCCTGATGTTCACTGGGGGGTGACGGACTGGCTCACACTAATCTACAGGACCTTCTCACATGGTGGGCGGCCTCCCTCAGGGACCCTGCCGTGGGGGCGGGACTCAGGGCGTGAACAGTTCTGACAACTAGATGATTGACAGCTGCTTTCTGTGTTAATTGTGCGTTAAGAAAGGTTCAGCTGAAAGTATGGGTTTCAATAAGTGTGCCGTTTTTACCTTGCAGCAAGTTTTGTAATTAGAAATACACTAGCAAAGTTTTTAATAGGGGCTGCAACTAACGATTATTTTCCATCCCTCTTCTATTAAGTGTCTGAAAATGGAGTCAAATGTGGATCAGTGTTTCCTAAAGCCCAAGATGACGTTCTCAAATGTCTTGTTTTGTCCACAACTCAAAGATATTCAGTTTACTTTTTACATTTTCTCCATAAAAAATGACTTAATCCGGTTAATTGATTATCAAAATAGTTGGCGATTGATTCAATAGTTGACCACTAATTGATTAATCTTGGCAGCTCTAGTTTACAACACATGCTGTACGTCTGACTTTGGGGACATAGATGAAATGCAACAGCACATCCTGAAAATTTAAATGATGACTCCGATAATTCAAGTTATTCAAGATGTTTCAAAATACAAATACAAGTACAAAGTGTTACTTGAGCGGTTGGAATTCACTGTAGTTTGACATAATTAAATTCACCTAATGCCTCTCAACCCTGCTGTATGATTTTCTTGTCAACCTCAGCCGTGCAAAATCTGGAAATGATGATGTCATAAATTAGGGATTATAGTGAGATTACAAGGCTCGCATAACGTCTGTTGCACCCAACCGATTAGCTGGTGAACAAGCTACACAAGTTGTGTCAACTGCAGTTTTGCAGCATGGATGACACACGGCATGGCTGCTTCCACCACGCAAAGTTTTTCATTTAGTAAATCCATTCGGGTTTTGTTAGAAGGAATCAAAAGCTGCATGGCGCATTGGTGAAGTTAATCTTCGATCAATGATATCCTCAGATAGGATGATACTCTGAGGCTGTGAATGGACTGGCCCCAACATATATCTCGGACCTCATCCAAATTTATAGGCCAGCGCGGTCATTGAGGTCAGAGAGCCAGCTCCAGCTTGTGGTCCCCAAGACAAGACTTAAAACTCGGGGGGACAGGGCCTTTTCTGTGGTTGGACCAAAACTCTGGAGCGCTCTGCCCCTCCATGTCCCAACAGCCCCAACAGTTGAGTGTTTTAAGTCTCGTCTAAAGACACATTTTTATTCTTTGGCTTTTAACTCCATGTGAGTTGTGTGGTCCTCTGATGTCTCTGATTGTTTTATTGTATTTTATACTGTACTTTTACTTAATTGTTTTTTTATTTTTGTGCAGCACTTTGGTAACTTTGTGTTTGTAAAATGTGCTATAGAAATAAAGTGGATTGGATTGGATCTTAGTATTAATTACTCGGGCAATATGCTTTTGTCCTGGTTAGATTTTTTCACAATACATAGGTGCCAGTTCGATTTGTATTGCAATTTTCATTTATTGCCATTCTAGAAGAGTTGCAATTCGATGGAATTTGTCAGTATTGCGATGTTCTTTTCCTTCTTTAACAAAAACAGACATTGAAGAATATACTTCTACATACAATATAGCATGAGACATTTCTAATTGTTTTCTAAGAATGCACATTGCGTCAGTCAGTCAGTCAGTCAGTCTTACATTTATTTTATTTGTAAAGAACATAACATGGATTTTTTTGCTTTTGCTGAAAACAATGATGATGTACTGTAGTTGCTGTCAGCGGTAAACAGAAAAGATTTCGGTTAATCATTGTTAAAAAATATCAATACTTTGGAAAAAGAATAAATAAATCAGGATAAATACGCCACTCGGCCGTGGCTTGGTAGCGTTGCACCCCCTGACCCCCCCCCTGACTCATATCCTGGTTCTCCTTCTCCATAAACAACATGAACTCAAGGAGAGGGTTAACTTCTCCTGCTACAGATTTCCCACCGTGGTCAGAAAGAACAGGGGAGACACTTTGTTTCTCCCACTATGACTCGCTTCGAAGCGAATCGCCGTCACTCTCTCACTCGCTCTACCAGACAAACAGACAGACACACAGACACAGACACACACACGCTGGCCCTGCTATTCTCTCAAAGAGATCCACGCACACACCAACGCACAAGTATAAACTTCAGGCCACTTACGTAGGCCACGGCAAAAGCTCTGCGTGGAGCCTCCGCAGAACCATAAATCAGTAATCAGTCACTTCTACTACCAAACCTGACAATCATCAAACTCACATCACAACAGTCATGATAGCAGCATGGAGACTTTGGGTGCAAAATATTTAATCTAGTTACGTCTGTTTTATGTATTTAGCTGAAGGACAAAGATGAAGGAAACAAAGAGAGTCACATAAATGACCTCCATTGAGTTCATGTGAGAGTTATTGGGTCAAACAAAATGTGACTAGGGCGATTTGCGTCTTCATACGAAAGGAATACCCATTCTAGTGTCTGCGAAGATGACTCACCCACTGAGTAGTGAGGGAGAGGCAGAGACTAACAGAGAGATACAAACTGAAAGCATCAAAAATGTTTACTTGTTTAAATACTTAACAGAAACAGACCAATAGACTGTGAAGCGTAAAGCTGCCATTATTTCAGGAGGAGAGCTACACTATTTAAAGTGCTCATATTATGCTTTTTGGCTTTTTTGCCTTTCTTTTATTGTGTTATATATCTTTTTTGTGCATGTTATAGGTTTACAAAGTGAAAAAGCCCAAAGTCCCCCCCAAAGGGACGTACCATCTCCAACAGAAAACACTGTTAACAAACTGCTCCAAACAGCTCTACTGTAGTCCAGCCTTTACTTCAGAGATGACTCACTGTTGTGTCACTTTGCACGTTATAATGCCAGGGCACGCCCTCATACTCTGCTTCTGACTGGCTAGTAGTCCTTACCTAGGTACTGTCAGGGCCCTCATACTCTGCTTCTGAGTGGCTAGTAGTCCTTACCTAGGTACTGTCAGGGCACGCCCTCAAACTCTGCTTCTGACTGGCTAGTAGTCCTTACTGAGCTACTGTCAGGGCACGCCCTCATACTCTGCTTCTGACTGGCTAGTAGTCCTTACCTAGGTACTGCCAGGGCACGCCCTCATACTATGTTTTCTAGTTCTAATTCTAAAATTAAAGCATATAAACCTATTCTAGTATAACCTCTAAATACAATTAAGAACCTGAAAATTAGCATAATATGAGGTCTTTAAGAGATAAAATCAGCGGTAGAGAGAATATCACCAGAATCAGGGAAGGCCTGTTGTTGTATAACGCTTTGTTTCAGTCTGCTGCTTACTCTTGTCCCATGCGTCTGTTTGTTCACTTTCTTCTTTACCTGTTTGTCTTACTGCTTGTGTATGCTACTCTTATTCTGTTGTTGTATTGTCCGATGCTTGTGTGCTAGACTGTATGTCATTCATGTCATTTTTGTTGTCACATGTAATGCTTGTCATGATTGTATGGTTGGAAATGTTCGGATGTGTGCTGCTGTCTTTTTAACTTTTGACATTAGCCCCTCAAGAGGCTTTTTGCCAGGCACCCATTGCAAATAAAAATATGTTATTAATAAAAATAAAAAATGAAAACGTTTTAGTTGTTAATTCATTCATACATAAATATAATAAATCCAGACAATGCCATTGGCTAACTACATGTTCTGTGATATATTTGTGGCAGCAGGGAGTGCAGTGAGTAGGGACACCCCCGGTTAAATCTGAGTTCAAGACTGGCAAATGGCTCATGAAAAAGAAAAGAGTCCTTACAAGCTGTTGTACAGCTGACCCACATCTCTGATCTACCTGTGGAGGAAAATCAAGGCAATAATTGTGGATTTGAATATATAAAAATACCACACAAAGAATTGATTCATAAATACATGATGATCCGGGGAGAGAGAGCAGTAGTTAGCCTATAAACACTACAACTGAAATGTTGGTGTCTTATAAATTAATGGGGTTAAGCACTTTGTGTGGATGACATGGAAATAAAGAATCAATCAATCAATCAATCAATCAATCAATCAATCAATCAATCACTTTAAGTTTAATTTAAGTACTTAATTTGCCTCTCTGCTCTGTTCAAATGTAGGAACCAGCGACCAGATCAAACTAATGTTAGTCCAGCTGCGGTGTTACGGACCCATCGTCCTGCCTCTCCCTGTTGCTCCTCGTGGTCCAGCTTGCCTTCATGTTTTACTGACTGCAATTCACATTCTGACTCAGACAAAAGCAGAAAGGATCCTGAACAGCCTACACGTTATGAGCAATGAATAATTCTGAAATAAAATGTGGAAAAAGCAATGCAGCAGAGCTTTTTCTGTGGGTCACGTAATAGCCTCACACTCCAAGCACCAACAACTCTCGCTCTATGTTCTACGTGAAGCACAACCAACGCTGATCCAGACCTCATTTATCACAATCTACACAATGAATCAGAAGTAGTTCAGAGTTTATAATGGTTTTATTACGATCATGAAGTTGTTGGAAGTGATTACTGATGGGAGTAGAGCTGTCAAGGAATATTCCACATTCAAATATATATACACTACCGTTCAAAAGTTTGGGGTCACCCAAACAATTTTGTGTTTTCCTGAAAAGTCACACTTATTCACCACCATACGTTGTGAAATGAATAGAAAATAGAGTCAAGACATTGACAAGGTTAGAAATAATGATTTGTATTTGAAATAAGATTTTTTTTACATCAAACTTTGCTTTTGTCAAAGAATCCTCCATTTGCAGCAATTACAGCATTGCAGACCTTTGGCATTCTAGCTGTTAATTTGTTGAGGTAATCTGGAGAAATTGCACCCCACGCTTCCAGAAGCAGCTCCCACAAGTTGGATTGGTTGGATGGGCACTTCTTGCGTACCATACGGTCAAGCTGCTCCCACAACAGCTCAATGGGGTTCAGATCTGGTGACTGCGCTGGCCACTCCATTACCGATAGAATACCAGCTGCCTGCTTCTGCTCTAAATAGTTCTTGCACAATTTGGAGGTGTGTTTAGGGTCATTGTCCTGTTGTAGGATGAAATTGGCTCCAATCAAGCGCTGTCCACTGGGTATGGCATGGCGTTGCAAAATGGAGTGATAGCCTTCCTTATTCAGAATCCCTTTGACCCTGTACAAATCTCCCACCTTACCAGCACCAAAGCAACCCCAGACCATCATATTACCTCCACCATGCTTAACAGATGGCGTCAGGCATTCTTCCAGCATCTTTTCATTTGTTCTGCGTCTCACAAACGTTCTTCTTTGTGATCCAAACACCTCAAACTTGGATTCATCCGTCCACAACATTTTTCCAGTCTTCCTCTGTCCAATGTCTGTGTTCTTTTGCCCATCTTAATCTTTTTCTTTTATTGGCCAGTCTCAGATATGGCTTTTCTTTGCCACTCTGCCCTGAAGCCCAGAATCCCGCAGCCGCCTCTTCACTGTACATGTTGACACTGGTGTTTTGCGGGTACTATTTAATGAAGATGCCAGTTGGGGACCTGTGAGGCGTCTGTTTCTCAAACTAGAGACTCTAATGTACTTATCTTCTTGCTCAGTTGTGCAACGCGGCCTCCCACTTCTTTTTCTACTCTGGTTAGAGCCTGTTTGTGCTGTCCTCTGAAGGGAGTAGTACACACCGTTGTAGGAAATCTTCAATTTCTTAGCAATGTCTCGCATGGAATAGCCTTCATTTCTAAGGACAAGAATAGACTGTCGAGTTTCAGATGAAAGTTCTCTTTTTCTGGCCATTTTGAGCGTTTAATTGACCCCACAAATGTGATGCTCCAGAAACTCAATCTGCTCAAAGGAAGGTCAGTTTTGTAGCTTCTGTAACGACCTAAACTGTTTTCAGATGTGTGAATATGATTGCACAAGGGTTTTCTAATCATCAATTAGCCTTCTGAGCCAATGAGCAAACACATTGTACCATTAGAACACTGGAGTGATAGTTGCTGGAAATGGGCCTCTATACACCTATGTACATATTGCACCAAAAACCAGACATTTGCAGCTAGAATAGTCATTTACCACATTAGCAATGTATAGAGTGTATTTCTTCAAAGTTAAGACTAGTTTAAAGTTATCTTCATTGAAAAGTACAGTGCTTTTCCTTCAAAAATAAGGACATTTCAATGTGACCCCAAACTTTTGAACGGTAGTGTATATATATATATATAATATTTGAGTTGTAAAAAATAAACAAAAATGTGAAAAAGCATATGAAAAATGTATATTCGTATGTCATGAACTTGCCTAGGCCAAAGCCACTGCTCCCAAAACTCTCAGCTCCCTGTCTTATTGAGCCGGATGGGAAGAAAACTCACAGCAAACGAATGGGTGTGTTGATGACGTGTTCTCATGCAGCTTGCACTACAAATAATAATAAATAATAACACACAAATAAACAAACAAGGGTGAAGAAGATGCCACACAAACGAAAATGTTTAACTGGATAGACGAAGAGATTCAGGTACTTCTGTTGTTACAGACCGACGCTGAAGTCACCAAACAAACTCAAGGAAGAGCCAGAGACTTGGTTGCTTATGACCAAGTTACAAAGTGGATTGCAACTGATTGCGGTGTAATTCGCCCCGTGCCCTGCCTCCTGCACACTCCAGAGAGAGAGGGAGAGAGGTCTAGAGGGACTGTATGTAGACTCAGTCCTTTGCAGCGGCCCAGGTTTAAATCCAACCTGCCCTTTGCTGCGTGTCATCCCCTCTGTCTGTCTCCCCACATTCCTGTCTATCCACTGTCACTATATAATAATAGGAAAAGCCCCAACAACAAAAAATGTAATTTTTTTTGGCGGCGAGTTGAGCTGGAAGCTCCTAGTTTGCATAAAGGCAGCATGGTGGCCCAATGGTTAGCACTGTGGCCTCACAGCAAGAAAGTACCGGGTTTGAACCTTGGTTGTCCCGGGCCTTTCTGTGTGGAGTTTGCATGTTCTCCCCGTGTCTGCCTGGGTTTTCTCCCAGTTCTCCGGTTTCCCCCACCACAAAAAACAGGTTACCCTCCCTCTCTACCAAGCTCAAGTGTGGTGAGTGTCTGGCATCAAACCAGGTGGGTGCTGAACCATCAATGTTCAGCACCCACCAAAGCGCTTTGAGTGTCTGTGATAAAGCGCTATGTAAATGTAATGATTATTATTAATCTAATAAAGTAGCCTGGAGCTTAACTTTTTGGAAATGAGGAACGGGCAACTTGACACCCCGCTTCTCAAAAGTTGCCGCGGCGCTGCCAGAATGCATTGCCCGGCTGCTCACATAGAAAATAAATGGGAAGCGTAGAAATGATGCTGCCAGTGGACACGTACCATCAGAGGAGAAGATGAGCAGTGTGTTTGTATAATGTGTCTACATAACTTCCGATGGGAATCCTCTGACAAGAGGTAGGAGTCCACGAGGAGGTACTGAGTAGGTGCAGGGGTGCGGTTTCACCAGGAATACCCACTTGCCCAACAATCCTTCTCCTTCTCTGTGTGGGTGAGTGCTTCCCTTTGTCATGTTACTCATGCACCTCCTTGTATATACACCACTTCCCTCCCCCTTTGCACACCCTGTAGACCCACACCTACGACAATCAGCACCCACGTTCCTTCTAATGCAGTTTTGAGAGCATCATTCTCCCTTTTACTTGCAGTCAGGCTAACAGACGGGGAGAGAGAGCATGACAGATGGTGTTCACAGCTCTATTTCTGAGGCTGGACTTGTACCGCCACAGCCTCAGCCCCCCCCCCTTGCCTATTCCACTCAAGCCAAGTGCTTATGACTGCCTCCTCATCTTCGCCTCAGTAATCAACCCATTCATTTGCAGCGCTATTGTGAATTAAAAGTCTGTTTCACAAGGAACTTTGTTGTTTACAGGTTAAACAGTTTATTCTCCGAGAGAACATCAGACAGAATCACATCACCGTTTCACTAGGAGACTTAAATATCTTGAGGAAGAAAATACATTGAATTTCAGTTGCTAACGACTTAATTTCTTCTAGGATTTCAGTGTAATCTGCCACCTGTGAATTTAGCAGCTAACCAGGTAAGCAAGCAACCCACCGGCAAGATCACGACAGGGTATGTGAAGTAAAACAATATCTGAGTTGAAAACGCAACTTGATGTTACACAAGGGCCCTGTTCATGTTATTACACATATTAATTGCATTGTGTGTCTGTTAAGAGGCACAAAGGCACTCTAAAACTTGCCCTGTTAACTACCGTTTTAGCTCAGTGGAAGCTTGTACACGTAAGTGCAACTACTCAGTGTTGCCTGCACCGATTCAGGTTGAGGTTTTTTCAGTCAAAAGTACCCGCATATTCATAGCAATTAAGATTAACATAAAAATTGGCTGGAATTCTCCTTTAAAATGAAGAAAGAGACCAGCAACATCATCTTACTTTTGAGTTCACTAACATTAGGGATAGTACAAAATATTGATTTGGCAATATATCGTCCTTTTTTTATGATTATGGTTATACACTGGTGCCAAATATGGATATTTTAATAAGGCGCTCTGAATAGATTTCCCTGCTCCCAGCGTTGCTGCTTCATGGCTCCTTGAGATGGCGATCAACATATGAATGAGATAATAGATGGATAAGATGATAGACAAAACAAGAAGCCTTTCAAAGGCAGGACTGGACTACTTAAAATCATAAACCAACAGGTATAGACACTATAAAATGAGGGAAACTTGAGCATAAGTTAAAGCTTTAATGCGTAACTTTTTAACCTCTGTTACATTCAAGCCGTTGCCAAATGAGTTGCTACAAAGCTAATTAAGACTATCAGCCCCACAGAACTCTCTCTGTGTTTCTCAGTATGACTGTGTTCAGAAGATTGTGGCGTCCGGGGACTTTCCGGCACAGAAACTTAAGAGAAGATAATTACCTCTTCTGAAGAGTCCATCATGTTTTTTAATCCTCCTTGGCTACTAGCAACTGCACTTAGGAGGGGTGGGGGTGGTGCATGATCACGTAAGGCTTGTTTAATGTGGACATGCCGATGGTTTTGTTGTCATTACATTCCTCATGAGGACGACAGAAACTATACACTATAGCTTTAACAAGCCAAAGAGGAAGAGGTTTTCGACAGGATGACGGACAGTTTGCAGATTGAGGAAAATAACAGATGCCCCATCCATGTTTAAGTCCAAAGTCTGGACCCATAGTTGCTCTGTAGTTGTGTAATTTTCATTTAAAGACTGAAAAACTTGTGCTGCAGAATCGTGCTGTTTTCTAACAGTTTGGATTTGCAGTGAATGAAGAGAGAAAACCTTTTAACTTTTCACAAGAATTTTATATTCATATTCAAGACCGATATTCATCATCATAGGACTTTCTAGTAATATATAATTATTGATCACAGAATTGCTGTTGTGTGTTATTATCAGTATCGCGGGCAATGTATTGTGTATCGTATTATGAGGTACACACATGACGTACCCTGTATTTCCTGTCACTGCTAGGGACGCAAATTTATGAAATGCTCCTGTGGGTTGTATTAGGGGGTAGGAATAAACCACCCATCTCGGGGTATGGTTTGGGGGACTTGTTGAGGCTGAGAAGCGTCACCTAGGCATCATAAAGTTGTTCTCCTCTGGTGTGGCGGTGTGGTCTAGACACACCAAAGCCATCGTGAGAGACCACCTTCCTACCGGCCAGGACCTGGGAGCACATCTACATTTGGGAGCTCTATAGCATACCAATACCACCAATTAGAGCTGGACGATATGGAGAAAAGCAAATATCAGTATATTTTTGACCAAATACATCAATGTCACTATTGCAGCGATATTGTATGGTTGACTTTTGGTGCTTTCACAAAATATGTAGATTTAGATTTTTATAAATAAAATAGTAATCAGTAATATCAATATAATGACTAAGTGGGTAAAGGCAAATAATAAAACATAATAATAATAAAAGCTAGTTATTTTGGTAAATTCAGACAATTACATCACCTTACTGTAATGCAGCCTTTAAAACCAGGAAAAAACACTATTATATGAACAAAAAACATATATCATATGATAGGGCTGCATGATTATGGCATTTTTATGAACTATGATATTCTGGCCATGGGTCACATCTCTTGCAGGTCCAGCAGGCTCCGTTACTCTACCAACTGAAGTTAGTTGCATTCAATTAACTTCTTCTGTATTTTTCGACCGTGGTGGCCGCGATAGCAGATAGTTTACCAGTAAAATACAGGTATGCCTCTCATGCTTAACAATATACAGCTGTTTTAGTAACAATTAAAACTGTAGACAAATATCAGAAGTGTGGCCGGGCTGCACGGAGAGTAAGAGGAGAGACAGTAGAGGAGAGAGAGTAGAGGAGAGAGAGTAAGAGGAGAGAGAGTAGAGGAGAGAGAGTAAAGGAGAGGAGAGAGAGTAGAGGAGAGAGAGTAGAGGAGAGAGAGTAGAGGAGAGAGAGTAAGAGGAGAGAGAGTAGAGGAGAGGAGAGAGAGTAGAGGAGAGAGAGTAGAGGAGAGAGAGTAGAGGAGAGAGAGTAGAGGAAAGAGAGTAGAGGAGAAAGAGTAGAGGAGAGAGAGTAGAGGAGAAAGAGTAGAGGAGAGGAGAGATCCAACACGGGCACGGCTTTACAGAAGAAATGGGTCATGTAACGCAAAATTAAAACATATCGATATAAACAACATTGCAGCGGGTGCGAGGACATCAGGTGCGCCGGTGCGTCCTAGAGGAAAAATATTACTCGCGCTCGAGCACTGTGAGCTAACAGACACTAACTAGCACTAACTAGCACTGGTCACTGCTGTTGTCTGAAAAACACAGACGGGACAAAATGTTGCGTTTACTGGTAAACTGGTAAACCTTGAGACCGACGTATAACCGACTGCTATCTGTTGAGTTTTCCTCACGGTACTCTGTCCTCTGTGATAGAGGACAGACTCTGTCTCCATCTAGAAACTAAGCTGCACGGTGCAGGAACAACTGACTGGCACATGAGCAGACAGTGGTTTACGGAGCGGTAGATGGGCTTTGCAAAAAACCCGGAGCGTTCCATGAAATGACGCATTTAAAAAAAATCGCTTGATCACGCAAATTTGATCGTGGAAGCCAAAATTGTGATCGTGATTAAAATTCGATTAATTGTGCAGCCCTATCATATGATATCCAAAAAGACAATATCCAGCCTCATACTGTATATCGATATAATATCGATATACTGACCAGCCTTATCACCAATGCTTTCCGATGGTGGTCTATGACTTTCACTCAGAGGCTACAGGGGATCTCAGTGGACTACCCTGCATGGACACATACTTCCTAGTTACTTTTTGCTTGCTGATTTCTATTACCATAAACAACAGCCCACATGTTAATCTCTGAAATTCACTTAGGAAAGGGGCATCAAACCCATATATATGGCTTTGTAACTAAGGAAAAAAGGTGTGAAGAGAATGAATCAGGTGCTGAAGAACGGCATCAAAGCTCAGCTAACAGATGGCTTCATCTTTTCAGCTGCACATGCAAACCCGAGCTACATATCCCTCTGACTGGCGCTCTTCAAAAGCTGGTATGTGGCCTCTGCAGGTCACCTGCCATCTTCCACAAGATGGCACACAAACAGACCTTAGCGAAGTCCCAATGCTGCATGAAATGGGAGTAATTTCAGTAGGAATAATCAGTTATAATTTTCTTTTATTGCAGGCAACCTTTACTTCCCGGGTTGAGCAGCTGGTAGCTGTGTATGGAAGTTATAGCGTGTACAAAGTATGTTTTATTCATTCTTTGCAAAGTATAAGCAGTGGTGTAGCTCCCCCAACTCCAGCCTCCCAAATAGGGGAAATATAAAAACAACAATGAATCAAACTTAATTATACAAGTAGATCCAACCAGCCAATCTGATTGGTCAACTAATCATTTAGAACATGCTCAAATCAGCATGACAGCACACCAGGCTCATCACTTAAAATATGAATCCGCCTTTTCCATGTCAACATTACAGAGCTGAAAAGCTGTTTTTGAAACAACTTTATTCATATAAATAAATCAGGAACCACAGTGGAACACACAGAAACTCTGCAACATATTTATATAAAGTGATTCATCGGATTAAAGGACTAGATTGTTCAGCAGATATTTACGATGTTACAACAAGAGTGTGCATGCAAAGCAGTTCTGTGTTTATATGTGTGGGATTTATTCAGTTGAAGCTAGTGTTAAGGAGGGACTAGAAATCATCTATAGCTTTTTCATTTTGAGAATTTCAAATTGATCCCCACAATAACAAAACAGTTTGATTCTAACTTTTATTTTGTAGAAACCTCAATATACACTACATCAGGGGTCTTCAAAGGTTTTAGGCCAAGGACCCCAAGCTGAAAGAGAGACCGATTAGGGACCCTCTACTACATATATTGTATAACTTTGAGTTGCATAGTAAACTGGGCCGGATATATGAAAATGAAAGGGTATTATTTAGACATAATGTTTTAGTGTTAAACAATCCCTAAACTTAACTGTATAGCTACCATAGTGGCTACCATAGTAAGTTTATCTTTAATGTGTAAATTAAATGTTTTTTTCCCCATATATTAACCATCAAACTTTGGTATTAATATTTTGGGTTCATATTAATGTATATTTTCAGACATTCTGAAAAAAGAAATCATTTTTTAACATAATTTGGCGGCCCAAACTCTGAGGACCCCCTAGGGGTCATGGACCCCCTGTTGAATGTCTCCACACGAGAGGGTGGGATTTAACGGCATCACACCCACTCGTCTAATATTTGTTTAATTAATTACATCAGTTAACACATCAACTTATATTGTAGGATATTGGTTATACCACACAGATGTGTTAATGTGCAGTTAGATTCACATTTTAAAGAGAATAAAACTGATAACATTGACACCTCTAAAAAAAAACAAAAAAAAACAGCCTAATCATATTTTTTTCTGGAGACTCCAGTTACGGTAAATGAGCTTCTGTTGTGAAAGAGTCTAATGGGCTTTGAGTCTGGGTTGATTGGTTGGTAGAGCGACCTAATGGTGATCAGCTGAGCGGGATGGATTGGCCTCGGCAGGACAGGGTGAAAGCCAGTGGGGGAGTCACCCATGATCTGCTTCAGTGCATTAACAAATTAACCCACTTAACAATAGCCTGCTAGACTAATGGCTTTAGTAAAGAAGCTCATTTGGCTTTGGTAATGAACTGAGTTGGAAACATAAACAGTCCAGTTATTAAGTGAACTCCAGCCATCGCTGACATCACCCGACACACTGCGATGCACCAAACCGGCACTACACTGGGCGTGCTCATTAGTAGGGAAGCATACTATTACTCAAATCTCTGATTTAAGAAACTAGTAGCCACCCAAACTCATTATCACATTCATCTATCCAGTCTAATTTGCATAAATTACAGATCTGCCTTAACAAAGTGGCCTTGCTGGGTTGGTCATCTCATTCTCACAGAGCAGATTGGGCCTAACAGGGCAGAGTAAAGGCCACAAGGAGAGCGTTTAAGTAAAATAATTTAATCCAACACGGGTGCTGCTTCAGGGCCCTTCCAAGCTCCTGTGTGTGTGCGTATCAAGGTAATAACAGATGTGAATTATTAATTTGTTTTTATTTGATTTTAGTTTTGACATTTCACTTTCATTGTGTGTTTGCTAGTTCAGTTTCAGTTCTTCTGGAAAGGTTTAGTATAAGTTTTTACATATTAAGTTTTAGAGTAGTTTGAGTTTGTTTTGTTAGGGCCGGGCAGAGATGGGGACTCGAGTTTGAGACTTAAGTCACACTTACATCGCACACACAGGGACTTCAGACTTAACTCAGAGTCAAGGTGCAGGACTTCACAATCTTTATTTTTTAGGAAGCATCTGATAAGCTGAACGTTATTCATCATAACCTATAACCTATCTGTGTAACACGTAACGTGTCTGCTACGCAAGGCCACACATGAGAGAGGATAACAAACAAGTCGACCGCACCGGCAGCTGCTGTGCCCTTCGTTACAAACTTTGGCTTTGAATTTATTTATTTTATCTATTACGGAGAATTTCTTTTTCGATCCTCTATGTCTGGCACATATTGCAGGATTGAAAATAAAGTTGACTTGACTTGCTTTAAAAACTTTATACAACAAGGCCCAAACTAAAAAAGTGCAAAATGTGGTCTCAAGATAAAGGATTCGGGCTCAACCACAATTCATTTTATCAGGCACCTGAAAACGCACCCTGATTGGTTAGCAAACATGTGCACAGGGGTCGTCTTATAATGACTTACAAAGATACATAACAGCTACAAGTGTATGCACTACAGTGAACCGTCGCTATATCACGGTTCACCTTTCACGGTCTCGCTGCTATACGGATTTGCATCGTGCATTGTGTTCTGCATTCTGCAACATAATCAATGGTGGCATGTCGGTTTATAAGAATCTTTTTGCTCAGAAGAAAAAAGAGCAACAACAACTACCGATAACTATGTTCTTCTCTCGAAAAAACACACCTGCACCGCGGGCTTTAAAAGAAAAACCCGCTACAGAGCGGAGTCGGGATGCAGCGGCTCCGTCAGAAGAGCAGGGAAATACACCTGAGTCACAGTTTTTCCTACTGTACTTTTTTCATAATCATTTTTCATTTTCTCCCGTTCCAATGACTCTGGTCGCGGGGGGGCGGTGCTGATCTCCGCAATTTGAAGCCTTCAGTTCGTACTGATGATTAAAATTATTATTTTACAGTACAGTAGTTATTTGTAAAAAAACATTTATACAGTACTTTTATTTGTTAAACAAATGCTTGGGCCTGTAAAAAGGTTTTGTTCTTTGGTTTCAATGTATTATGGAGCCTTTCATCGTATAGTAATTGTAAAAAAAATAAAGGTTACTACTTCACGGATTTCACCTATCACGGGTTCTTTTTGGAACGTAACCCCCGTGATAAACGAGGGTTCACTGTATACAGGATTTACCCTATTCTAATTTACTGACAGGAATTGATAGGTCAAACAGCAAAGACCCACCAATAAATAGTCTATAGTCTCAAAGCATCAGGCTGTCTTTGAGATTTTACAAGAACAACGGTTAAAGGTACTCAGGCTACAAAAGAATACCATAATTCAAGTCAAGTCAAGTCAAGTCAAGTTTATTTCATCCATAAAAATGGAAATTACAGTGCTCACACTCGCCATCCCCCCCTACAAAAACTAGAGAACAAATACATTACCACAAATACACTACAATATTATACATAAATACAATTTAAAAAAATAAATAAAAACTTATAAAAATGTACGTTTAAAGTGCATGTTGTGCTGTCTAATAGCCTGAGGTACAAAAGAGAGAGCATACCGCTTAGTTTGTGTCACAGGAGGTCTTAGCCTACCACTACGCTCTATAACCCTACCAGTCAGATTACCATGAAGAGGGTGACCCGGGTCTCTCGTTATTTTCTCTGCCATTTTTACCAGATGATTGTCATATACCTGATCCACTGTATTTAACTCCCCCACCATTTTCCCAGCCCTTTTAATCACTCTATCAATTCTGGCCTTCTCAGTTACCCCAGCATTTCCCCCCCACCCCACCACACAGTAACTCAAAACACTACATATGACTGACATAAAAAACATTCTCACCACATCCGTGTTTACCTTAAATAACTGCAGCTTCCTCATAATAATAATAACTGCAGCTTCCTCTGTTCAGTTAGACCTAAGCGATGCACCCCAAGCTTCCATCCTTGACAAACAGCCACGTATATATCGGCTCTTCCAGTCTCTCCACTGCTGGCTGTTCCAATATAACGGGAGAGAGGAGCAAGAGGGGTTAAGATCGTGAACGGCCTCCGACGAGCTGTTACCACCATCATCTTCAGCCTGAGAGGCCATTATTTCTTCAGCTTCTTCTTGCGTAGTCACCCCGGCGGGCGGTGTGCTAACAGGGCTTGCAGCAGGTGAATTGGTCGTGCTATAAACGTCCTTGAAACACAATTTCTTAGTAAAATCAAAATTAATTAAACTGTTAATGCAATTGTTTTCTGTTTTCCATGGTTATATGACACTATCTGCAGAATGGACTTTGCGGGCCGATTAATGGTCTCCAACGTTTACAGTTCTTCTTCGAGTTAAAATGTACTGAACATGAGTTGAATTTGCACCGCAGCGCCGCCACGCCTTGACGCTCATGACAAGAATAGCATGTATAGTTATCTTTATTGAAGTGAATTAGGTTTAAATCGCGCCATGCATGAATAAATGAATGATATTTTAGCAATTTTACACATAATAATCCACGATGATCAAATTACATAAAAACTTAAATTGCACGTCACAATGACACATTGTCAATATGTTTAGAAACCACCCCAAAATTTCCCAAATCACGTTTTCAGGTGAGCCCATGTCTTTTTAAGGAAAGCCGAGCTCCCCCGTAGTTCGCACCCTGCTCCTTTTCTTCCCACATAGTTCCAGTTGAGTTTTTTCTTTTAGTTTCAGTTGACTAAAAATATTTTTTACTGCCCTTTTGTGTTTAAGTACACTGTAATAACTCTGGTACTGAGGTGTTGATGAGTCTGTACTTGAGCACTGTTGAGGGAAGCCCAAGCCTGAGTTCCCAAGGTAACAGTGGTTTTGAGTGGGGGCTGGCTGACTCATTTGAAGGGAATCCTGGAACCTGAACAAGGCTGCCCACTCGCCGCACCCCCAGCTTCATCAGCACAACAAGCAAACAAGGCGCTGACATGTCCCCATATAGGGCTTCCCACTGACGGGGGTGGCACTGGAAAATCCCAGCCTGAGCTCGCCTACAAGTAGAAGACACACAAGAACACGAGGCCTCACTGCTCCATGGCTACAACAGAAATCCATGGAGATAGAAAATGAATAGGTTAAAATAGAGCTATATGCCTACTAGGGCTGCAACTAACGGTTATTTCTTATTGTCGATTAATGTGTTGATTATTTTCTTGATTAATCGTTTAGTTGTTTGTTTGGGAGTTAGTTGATGTTTTTAGGGAGTTGGGTTGGGAACCGGAGGGTTGCTGGTTCAAGTCCCCATTCGGACCAAAGTATGGTGGTGGACTGGTAGCTGGAGAGGTGCCAGTTCACCTCCTGGGCACTGTCAAGGTGCTCTTGAGCAAGGCACTGAACCCCCAACTGCTCGGGGTGCCTTTCCATGGGCAGCCCCCCCCCCCACTCTGACATCTCTCCATTAGTGCATGTATAGGTATTGAGCATGTGTGTGTAGTTCAGGCCTGTGTGTAATAACAACAGAGTGTAAATTGTAATTTCTCTTGCGGGATTAATAAAGTATACATTATTATTGTTATTACTATTGTTCGGTCTATAAAATGGGGGAAAATGTCAATCAGTGTTTTCCGAAAGCCCAAGATGGCGTCCTCAAATGTCTTGTTTTGTCCACAACTCAAAGATATTCAGTTTTCTGTCATAAAAGGCTGAAAGAAACCAGAAAATATTCACATTTAAGAATTTGGAATTTGATAACTTTTTACTTTTTTTCTCATGGAAAATGCCTCAAACCAATTAATCGATTATCAAAATAGTTGACAATAAATTGAACAGCTGACAACTCATCGATTCATCTTTGCAGCTCTAATGCCTACAACTACATCCAAGCACTTGCTGGATTTTGATTAATACATGAGAGGACGGGGAAACGTAAGGGGGTGGGAGCGGTAGATTAAGCTTATTAAAAAACAGTCAATGGCATAGAATTAAAACAGTGCGAACGGTGACACAAAATAAATGAGTATTGAAACCTTGTGGGCCTGGGCATGGAGGAGGAATGAAGAGAAGTGAGAGGCAGAGGCGGAAGACGAAGGAGGAGTAGGTGGACAAGAGAACGAACTCTTTGCCCACACATTTTATCTAATTATTAAGAAATTAAAAGAGATCAACAGGCGTGTAATTGACCACTTAATTAGTTCAAGGTGAGTCTATTCTTTTGACTTTGGAAGAACGGTGGGCCATGCCGCAACTAGACGGGGACATTTTGGTGAAATACTTTGCCTTTTCCAATGATTATTAAGCTAATAAACAGCGTTTGTTTCCACACAGATGTGGCATGGTGTTCTACATGTATAGTAACTCTTTTACGTACTGTTAATCCAAAACTGTGTTATTCATAGAAAACAAAGGCAACATACCGTTTGAAAAACTGAACAATCATTTTAAAAAACAGTACAATCTGGCCCTCAAACAAAAACTGTACATGTAGTCAGTAATCCCGGCTGTTAAGAGTAGCCATTTGATATGCTTCTGTCCGCGGGTATATCTGTTGATAACTCCACAGTTCATTCAGTGTCTTTAGTCATTAACAACTGAGAGCTGGTACAAAGGGATTTAAGAGGCAGCATTACTGTTTTGAATCACTGGATGTTTAATTCTTCTATTATAATTGAGGTAGGAGCGAGACAGAGGTTATGGTAACTGCTGGAAACCTGTCCCACTTCACAGAAAGGTTAATGAACCTTACAAGTCCTATGGGAGCTGGAGTATGCTGTTAATTTGACAAACGTGGGAAATAAATGCTTTTATGCTTTTATTGACGGTGACCAATAGCGGCCTTTGGTGAAATGAAAGGTTTTAGTCTTTTGGGTGCTTTGCTATGAGGCAAAACAATAATGTGGAATGCATTTGTTGGAAGAAACTAAGTACATAATTGTTTGAATAGCAATTTCAGGCCAAAAAGCATCTTCATTATTAATTCCTACTTTTTGGGGAACATATACTGCACAAAATGTACAGTAACCTAATTCACGTTATGAAACATCTGCCTTTATTCTGAATACATTTGTGGCAATGAAGGATTTAAAAAAAAAGAAGAAGCTGTGTTTTAAAATCTACATATTTTCACAATCCATTTTATGCACTGTTGGTCTGAGTTGCGTTTCAACAGGGCACCAAGGGTACAATACACCGACAGCTGGAGAGGAACATGTGCAACTGTGTTGGCGCTAACCTGAATTGGTCTGTGGGTTAGAGGGAATCATCACGAAAGGTGGCTGTGATGCATCTGAACAGGACAGAGGTTTATGATGTGTGCATGATTAAGAGATTAAATGGATAATCTCCTTTTGATTCAAAGAGCCTGGCGGAGGCAGGGATCTGGTTTCACAAAGATAGACTTTCACCGTAGCTTCAATTTAACCAACTGTTCAGATAAACATCCAAGTTCATCAGTTCATGACAATCTTAGGTAAAACAAATTGTCTCTATATGGGTGTATCCAATTTCATTTCCAAGTATGTTCAACAACTCTTTGTAACTGAATCTAAAGTTTAAGGTTTAAATCCATTTATTTAAAGATATAGTGGTGTAATGGCGGCCTGAGCTAAGAATGAAGTCACGCTCCTTCTGTGTGCGTTGTAACACATGCATGTTATGTGACCGTGAATAAACGCAGATATTTCACATATGTAGGAACCGTCTGTAAGAGCCGTAGGGGCCAAAATATACATTTTCATTTTCTGCTTCTTGACACTTCTACTCCACTAAATAACAATTTGAATGCAGGGGTAAAGATGGGAGTATTTTGACATTGTGGTATTGCTACTTTCATACTTGCTGATTAGAAAACTCCATAGTGCAGTTCAAAAGACTGTATTCATGGTTAAAAGAAACCTACAGGGACAATAACACCGGTCAAATTCAAACACGTTCCTCCTTTAAAAAGGTCACGTACACATGGTTTGAACAAACCTTTACCTGTCCTTTGACTGTCCTCTCTACCTGTTTTAGAGAGGACAGTCTCTGGTTGTCAGCAGCAACTATGTTTTCATTTTTAAGCAGCGTTTTGAGACAAAAAAGATCTCCACAAGAGTTTTAGCTCCAGCAGCAGAACTAATCACTGTCAATACTACAAAGCAACCCCGGAGATTTAAAACCAAAACGAAGGCAGCAGTGTTTCCAAATGTCTCTGTTTTAGGGGGCTGTATAGGTAACTCCACAAGTCTGAGCTAAACGGCTCCAGTAGTCAGGTGTGTTTGCAATCTGTGATGCTGCAGAGCAGCGAACTGTAACAGCTTTAAGGGTTTCTCTCACAGAAATAGACGGCAGTCAAGCTTGCTGTCCATCACTCGCATCTCCGTGGTCAAACCAGCCGCCGCTAAAGTTGGAGACAGATACCGGCAGAAAAAATGTGTAATTATTTAAATTAAATGAGCTGGTTTATACTTTAACCTACGTCGTCTTTTTAACATTATGTACCAGAAACACAAGGAGGAGTCTGTGGTAATTGCATTAGACGCCAAAAAGGCCTTTGACTATATTGAATGGAGGTACACATGCTGACTTCCATGAAATATTTTGGCTTTGGTACAGACATCATTAATTGGATAGAAATTATCTATGCACACCCTCAAGCCTCATTACTTACTAATAGTGACATCTCCCAACCATTCCTTCTCCACAGGGGTGTCCGCCAGGGATGCTCATGTTCTCCTTATCCATTCAACCTCGCCATTGAAGCCCTAGCCAGTCAAATTAGATTGAACCAGAAGATAGCCCCAATTAAACTTCATGCTATAGAGAACAAGATATCCCTTTTTGCGGATGACATCACACTATTTCTGTCACACCCCAAAACCTCCATTCCACCATTATTACAGCTTATTGACACCCTCTGCAGTTTTTCTGGCTATAAGATCAATTTGGGAAAGAGCGAGCTAATGCCGATGTCCGACTTGATCGACTTTAGCTACCTATGTGCCGCTCCATTCAAAATAGCAAGAGACCAATTCAAAACTTTGGGCATTATTGCGACACGGGAGCATTCGAAACCCCTCAACAGTAACTGGGAATCCAAAATACAACAATTGAAACAGAACATCCAGAACACATTGCCCATCACTATGGTCGGTCGCATCTACGCTATAAAAATGGTTTCCTTCCCAGATTCTTATACATTTGCTAGAGTATCCGAGTCTTTATTCCCCGCAATTACTTCAAAAATTTGGACTCTATCATATTCTCCTTTATATGGTCCACTAAGTTAGACAAGTGTTTTTTGGATATTCTGGTAGTGTAGTGTAGAGAAGAGGGAGGCTTCGGTTTACCAAACTTTAAGTTTTATTACTGGGCCGCTAATTTGAACGGAATACATCTAGTAGATGTACCCCTTTGGCTTCAAATAGAAATATCTTCATGTGGTGCCACCTCCCTCCCAGCACTCCTCAAAATAAATAAAGACTCCCCTTTATATAAAAAATCCAATTATTCTCCACTCCTTAAAAATGTGAAAACAAAGGTAACCTAATGTTGTTTCAACATCTCCAACAGACATATGACTTATCTTCCACACACCTTTTCAGGTTCCTCCAGATAAGGCATTTTATAAGGACTCATATACCATGCTACAAATGTATGCCCAAACACAACACACTGGAAAGTCTTAGGGGCCTTATACCAGGAAGCAGAGGCACAGTTTCCTCCATGTAGGGTACCCTACTGGCCCACGTAGGAGTGTCCAATGTAAAGTTGAAGAACGATTGGGAGCAGGAACTTAGCATTAGCATCAGCATCAGTTTGGGAGGGGATTCTAGATAGAATTCATGGCAGCTCTATAAACTCCAGACATTCTTTAATACAATTTAAAGTAGTCCACAGGTTTCATTACTCTAAAGCCAGGCTCCATGCCGTATACCCTAAGATCTCTCTCAAATGTGATACATGCAAACAACACTCAGGGACCTTCACTCATCAGTTTGGTCTTGTTCTAAATTGACTCTTTTCTGGTCTCTTATATTTGACTAACTTTCAAAGGCCTTCCACAAAACTATTGCCCCTGACCAACTCCTTGCCATCTTTGGTTCAGTGGTGTCTAATCCCAACTTTAGAAACTATGAAGGGCAAGCCATGTCCCTATGTACTTTGTTGGCAAGGCGCATCATTTTGCAACAGTGGAAATCAGAGACCAGCCCAATGGCTTAGAGAGTTAGGGAACGTACTACACATGTAAAGACTCCACTATAAGATGTCTAACAAAGAAAGAATTTTCCACAAAATATGGCATCCTCTGTGGGTCAAGTGGTCAGAGATGTGTGATTCAAATTACGGCCAGGGCGACACCCCTAGCACTTGAGTATGCAGCTTCTCTCTTCCCTTTGTCCCGTGCACTATGTCGACTGCCACTATTTCATTTTTCCTCTCTGCTGGCGTTTTTACTTATTTATTTATTTTCTATTATCATTATGAATGTTTTTTTGGGATTTTATTTTTTCTTCTGCTGGGTGGAGGGTTGGGGTATCTTAGGCTTTGTTGGCCTTTGCTGTGTTGTTGCTTAAACATACAGAAAACCCTGAGGGAAGACTCTTGTGTCGTTACCCTGTATCACCCCTGTTTAACCTATTCCTTCAATAAATATATTTTAAAAAAGACAAAATGGGCTGGTTTGACCATGGAGATGCAAGAAATATGCACTAGTCCAAACCCCGCCACTGTATTCACTTTCTTGCTCCTGCCCCCCCAAGACACATCCGACCAATAAGCGGAGTGAATGAATAGCGTGATTTGAAAGATGCATTTTGGTACGCTTGGGAAATTGCTCCAAGTTTAGAAACTCATCAACTGATTCGGACCAAAGCAAACAAACTATAGGTGTAAAAAAAGCGCACTTTAGGGCTCGGAAACCAGATTACTGTGGACGTAAGGCGCAAAAGTAGCAAAAGATATTTGTTTTTAAACCAAAACGTACTAGTGTGGATGTTGTCTATAAGCATAAGTAATACTGTCCTGACCTTATAGACCAGTCTAACATATCTTTATAAAACTGATGCTTATGCATTTATGATGCCCCCCTTCTCTTCTGAGTCAACCCCCTCTCTCAGTCTTCTTACTCTTTCTTTCTCCCAGCGATACTATGGGTACTGTGTCCTGTACGCGTAATGTTTGCCAGAGGAACACACAAGAATCCAAGCTCCACAATCCCTCTTAACCTTTGACCCTGGCTTATTGTTACCTGTGAGCAGCACTATGGCAAATACATGTTGTACAAGTACTGTACAGCCCTGCAAGCTGTTTGTGTTCTGCAAGTATGGAGGGCAGGGGAGGAGGGAAGGAAGAGAGGGAGCTATTTAATCCCCCCCAAAGGAACTCCCCTCTCAACCCGTATCGTGAACTCACAGGCAAATCGCGTTGCTGGAAGGCACACCACACACACACTCCTGTCTTTTTAATTTCATCAGCTGAAAGAAATCTATACAGCGCTTTGGAATCCGACTGAGCTGCGGAGAGAAGTGAACTATACAGCACCCTGGAATGTAAACAGGTTTCGCACCAAGTGTAGCATAAAAATACCACATAGTAACAAAGCTCTCGGCTATGATAATGGTCAATAGTACAGATCAGAGGTCTTAGTAGATTTTATGGTTGTTAGTCGTACAGCATATCAATAAGAACAAGTTGAACAAATCCAGAGAACAATTGAGAGGAAATGCAGAAATGGTACACAAATTATTCAAGGAAAAAATGTTGGCTTCCACTGAAAGCATTGTGTTGATGGTGGCTTTTTCGCTTCGCTATTATGAAAAGCATTATCTCCTGAGAATATTAGCAACGCTGTTATTAAATCCCATGCAGTCCGCTGCTTGCTTAGAAACAGATATGGGCTGTAATCTGCAGAGAATGGACTCATCTCTTGTGCATATTTTTGTAATTGTCAAGTACTGAAATACACTCACAAACATAGGGAACAATTATTATTTAATATTTATTAAACTGAGCAAACATCTGCATATCAAACCTCTATCACTAAGTTTTGGTAACAATGAAGGCCAGACTTTTGAGCATATTTAGAGCTGCAAAGAATAACTAACTGACTATTGTGATAATCGAACGGTTTGAGTCCTTCCTTTATGAAAGACAAGTAAAGTTTCTCTGATGTCAGCGTGTTAAATGTGAATATGTTCTAGTTTCTTCTCTCCTCTGTGACAGTAAACTGAATATCTTGGAGTTGTGGACAAAACAATCCCGCTGAGGACGTCATCTTTGGATTTTGGGAAACACTGATCCACATTTTTCACCATTTTGACATTTTATAGACCCAACAACTCATCCATTAATCAAGAGAATAATCGACAGATAAATTGACAATTAAAATAATCCTCACGATTATTTTAATTGTCGCAGCCCTAAAAAGATTTACAAAATCATGACTGCACTGTTTCTCGTATGTGAATGCACTTTGTTATTGTACACAATCTGAGATGCTATGCCAGTTCTAATTATTTGTTCATTATACAATATAGTTCTTTGTCCTCCTGTGCTACCGTTTTCTAATTTCATAGTGTTGTATAACTTTTGGAATCCAAACTATTCTAATCAGTATGTCGTAGAGTTAGACAGGCCACCATAATATCTGCCAACTTTGCATTCAGCTGTCACACTTAATTATCATGCCAAAGAAA
>JABXJD010002301.1:0-56600 GCA_013375575.1 Percina caprodes | reverse complement strand
GGCCATTGGATACAGCTGAAAGCTCCAGAATATTTCCAGTAAGTGCCAAGAATCTCTTGTCAAACTACTATTTCCAAGATCTTAAAGCTCATTTTTATTATTTCATGTGATTTCAAACACATTTGACATATTGTACATAAACGGAAAAATATCCTTATTATACCAATTATACGTATTTCATCTGTATCGCCCAGAATTATATATGTAATGTGCATGTATAAATTGCCTCCACTAATACTGGTTTAACAATGCATATGTAACTTACTGCTTTAAACAAAGTTCTAGAAACTATACAATCTATCTATTGATATTTTGAAGACTTGTCAGTGTACAAGTACAGAATGTGGGCATGTAAAATTGTCATCAGAAAGTGACAAGAAAAAAAAAAGACAACTGTGAAGAACCTGTTTGAACTGCAACCATCTAGAAATGCAGTAAGTACAGTACACACCACACTGATGTTATCTGAGAAATCACATTCATCCAATGCAATTTTTCAGAGTGTTCTGGCAAATTAGGTTGACTTGGAAAATGTCAAAGAATTGTAACTACTAGGACAGTCCACACTTTGCTCTTTGTTTTTCTATGAGCCCCCCTTTTCCTGCCTTCATCCCTTCTCCTCTCTTAAACCTGTCACTGCCATCAGGACTGCATTTCTATTCCAGTCACGTTGATCACACCGTTAGTGATTCTGGATGACAATTATTCACACAGTGCAGAGCTATACTCAAGGCAGCTCTACCTTTGAAAGAGAGAAGGCACTTAAAATACCTGAGCCCATTTGAAACACATACATACACGCGCGCGGCTTAACACACAGGCTATTTGTGGTTTTGATTCAACATTTTAAAAGCAGCACGAGGAATATGCAAAATACAAGCAGAAAATAGACCAAGGGAACATTCATTTTACATGTAAAAGGCAGCCCTACTTTAAAGCACATTCTATGGGGAAACAAGCACTGTAATTTTCCTTTCCATAATCTAAAACCACAGGTGGCTGTAATTTGGTTATTAAAAGACAGTGTGTTTCAGTGTGGTGTAATGCCATAGCAGTGAAGGGAAAACATACAGTATCATCCCTAAGTGCAATGAAGATAATGAGGAGGCTTTTTAACCAGGCAACCTGATGAGCCCCGAGCCTGCAAAGAAAGGCTTGAAACCATGCCCAACTTCTCAGCTTCCCAAGAGGCTTTTCAAAATTCAATAAATAACATCTGTAGGCGATGTTGGGTGCAGACCTAGCAGAGTGCGTCATAACAGAGAGCTGGCTGAACAAAGAAACCATGACGACTGCCAGGTTTCCATAGCAACTGCTGCAAGGCCTGGAGAGTATAATAGCACATCAATCACTGTCCAAAAGAACTTCATTATCAGCAAAAATAAACCTTTAGGATCTGTTTAGTGTGCAATTGCCGGTCAACTCACCTCAAAGCCCAGCTCTTTGGCAAATGTGGCCGCCTCCTGAAAAGGAACAAAAACACACAAATGAGCAGTAAATTACAAAGTCACAAACAGAGCAGAATGTCACACACCAGACGTGAAGTAAAGACATCTCGCTTGCCTTCCCTCCTCACATGTGCGGCCATGTCACTTGAGAATAAGTAACCTGAGTTAGTTTTGCTCTGCCAACCCCTAATTTAATAGGCATGTAGCCCACCCATTTAATCTATTGCCCCACTTTGTCTTGTCTTACCACAACAGCATGAGGTAACACCATGTCAGCCTCCAGCCATGAAACCGCCACTGAAATCTTGAATATGTGTTGGTATGGGGGAATCCCCAACACTGCAGGCATTCAACACCCACCATGTTTCTTTATTCTCATAACAGGTGCACTTAAAAGGCCCATACAACAGTTTATGCACGTTTTTGATCCTGTATCTTGTAAACTTCACATTGATGCTTAACTTTTTCAAATATATGCTGTAGTTTTAGATTTTGAGATCCAATTCTTTTTTTTTTTTTTAAACAATTCAGGCAGCCATTGACTTCTATTGATTTAAGTATGGCATGAGAATGGGATGGCAAACTTGTTTAAGTTGTCTAATCCAAATTAATGCTGTATAGTTTTAGATATTTGGATGTATTTCTTCTACTGCTACAGGTATCCATTGGTTTCCATTCATGACCATACAATATTAAAAAATGATTAGCGGGCTCTTGAAACCAGATTTACTAGATTACACAACTCACGAGTTTCATGTTTCAAGAGTTTTCTATTGGATTTTCATATTGTATGAAAATGAATAGAAACCAACAGTTGCCTGGGTAAAAAATACATCCAAAACTCACTGCCTACATATGAATTAGCAATAGAGTGATTTTATTGGCCGGCCGATATATCGGGCCGATATTTGCATTTGTACGTGTATCGCATCGGCTGATATGTGGCTGCTGCGTTCGCCAATAGTTTTTCCCAGCATTATTTACAGACAGGCGTCCGCAGCCAGCTTGGTGCTGCTGGAGACGCTGCAGTTCACGTGCAGACCATGCTCTGCCCCTTCACCAACAGCTCCCTGGCAGTCTTAAATTACAAATCAAGCACTTTATTTCAATGGCTACTTCTCAGGTTTATTGTTTTCTTAAATTATTTAAATGTGTTGACAAAGGACATTTTGTGATGACCTGATTATATCTGTCTTATAATATGTCAGCAAGCAATGGATCATCAAGGCTATATTGTAGATGTTGATGAAAGCCTTTTACTCTTGCACAGTTAACCATATGCAGTGCACCCATCCATATGATGCACATTGCACACATAATTTGGGTGATATAAATGTAAGATGATTACAGAAGTGACACTGATCTGTGTTTTTGTTTATTATTTTTAAAGAAATGGCAGAGCAGATTCCCAAAAACAAATCCAGTGTGGCAGGGTTTACATTATTATGATGTAAATTGAGGGAGCAAAAGCAGTATCGGCTCCAAATATCGGCTGAAGAAAATCGGCAGCCTATATCAGTCATCGGCTAGAGCTGATGAAAAGAAAATCGTATCGGCACTAAAAAAATCCGTATTGGTTGATCCCTAATATGAATTGTTCCACCAAAAATTTTTAAAAAGTTAAACATGATTTGTAGGGTTAAAACTTTTCCCACATTTCAAGTCTGCTAATTGTTTATATATATATATATATATATATATATATATATATATATATATATATATATATATATATATATTTAGAGATTATTGGAAACCAATAGATACCTGGAACAGTAGGAATATACTGTATATTTATATACAGTACTGTGCAAAAAATTCTGTAAACTAAGAACACTTTCAAAAATATAAATAATGATTGTTTAATTTTATCAATTTAAGAAATGCAAAGTGAGCGAACAAAAGGCAAATCTAAATCACATCAATATTTGGTGTTACTACTCGTTGCCTTCAAACCAGCATCAATTCTTATAGGTACACTTGCAAAAAGTTGGGCAAAGTTGAGGATCATAGACGCAGTGTTTGGCCACTTAGAAGTTGAAACTTAGTGCAGATTAAAAACACATCAAGCTTATTTCGATTCAAAATTGGAAGATGTCCAGCAGTGACATCAGCTCAGAACTGGCAGAAACCAGTGGGACCCAGGTACACCCATCTACTGTCCGGAGAAGTCTGGCCAGAAGTGTTCTTTATGGAAAAGTTGCAGCCAAAAACCCATAACTCCGACTCCGACTGAGTTGCTTGGCCTTGTGTCCATGTATGTATGTATGTATGTATGTATGTATGTATGTATGTATATATATATATATATATATATATATATATATATATATATATATATATATATATATATATATATATATATAACAAACAAACCTATACATTTGAACATGTTCAGTAATTGTGAATAGTGTAAACAACCATACCAGTATTTGTGGGACGTTTACAGGTCTGCTAATTGATTTATAACATTGTACAGAAATTAATGTATGGTTAGTAATATGGTCAGCTGTAATGTCAAATATGTGATTTGTAGGCTAAAATGTGCAAAACCTCTGGTGTGATTCTTTAACTGGTGACAGAAGCTGTTGCTTATCGGTTCAGCACTATGGCACAAATCATGACAGACAACATCGTGCACCAATTCACTTTTGACCCCGGACTGGGCAATAAGTTGATGCTATGATTTAAAACAATCCAATTATCTGCAGAAAGGGGGCTGGTATTTGCCTGACCTTGGGGAGAGGTTGACAACCTAGTCCTCAAACAGAAGGGGAGGAGATGACATGGAACAATAAGGTTACTGGTCCCCGGAGGAAAGCCTCATGGCTTTCTGCCTTGGATCAACATCACAGCGCCAGCAATGTCAATTCATCACCCCACTCGACTCCTTCAACACACACAGGGGCAAAGAGGCTAGTCAATTAGCCGCTGTAGTCAAGACGCGGTATTATAATGAGTCAAGGTGCGTAGTCTTTTTCTTTCCCCTCCCTTCACTTTTGTCAGTCTATTAAAGGCCTAGGTCTCACATTTGTTTTCGTTTATTTGAAACCACATATTGACTTTCCTCCTCAGAAACGTTCCATCACCGGCGAGTTTGAGGCATCTCACAGGGACATGAGCAGCTTAGAAATGTCTTGTCAAAACAGTGAAATTTCATCTGAAATAATTTAAGAGAGACACATGAATGAAGGCTGGAAAAGATGGTGCTGTTGAGCAGTACATGCCTCTATCTCACCCTCCGTCTCTCCCTAGTTAGCAGCTATAATATTTGTGAGAAAAGCCTTTGGAGAGAGTGTGGGTGTTGGAAGAAAAGATAATTGAAGCGATGTCGATGAGGCATGTGTACAGTGAAATCCCTTTTAGGAATTTATTAATGTCTGAGCTGATATAAGTGCCAACATCAAAAATATGTGGTACTATAAGCTCAGCTAAAGCTAATATATTGGTATGATAAATACTGTACGGTGGTAAATTTACAATTATAGGAACTACACAGGCAAGTCAATAAAACTCAATTGATAGGCAATAAAAGTAATAATTCCTTAAGGCGCTCACAGCATTAATATTCAAAAATCTTATGTTTAGGCTGTGCATGTTTCACACTTGACGTGTGCTGTTTTGGTGTGTTGTGGTAGATGGGTTTCAAAATGACGGTCCATGTGCTTCTACAGCTGTCGCAACAATGACAAGTACTTTGAGTGACATCTGGGCAAAATCCTCTCGTGCTCAAAAAAGCATCTTGTTTGTTGGAAGATTGCTATGATTGCATGGTTGGCTCTAATGATCCGCTCCGAATCTGAAGGAGAGAGTACTGTTGTAGATTTTGGGGCGTGTGAGTTCTCCTCCTTTTCCTCCTCGTGCAAACAAGGTAAAAGATAACAAGGCGGGCTGAGCCCTCTGCAGCCATAGTTAGTATAAAGCTATCAGAATGTGTGAGATGTTGCTGCTGTCAGAGGCTTAAACAGTCAAAGGGATATTTTTAGAGAGCTTAAGCTAATAATCCAGAGCCCAGTCAGGGGGGCGGGAGTCTACAATTTCTTGCCAAGCAAAATGAAAAAGGAAATACACACTTCATGCAAAGGGCAGTTTTCACAGCCTCACATTTTGTTTTCCTTGACAATGTATGTGACAGGAGCCTAGCAGGCCTGGTCTGTGCAGACACAGTATGCAGGTATTCTCTGTGAAGTTACCCATGCTATATAGACTTTATTTTCTTTCTTTTAATGAAGCTAAACTGCTCAATATGCATTCAGTCTTTAAATAATACCTTATCATGAACAAAGGAGCAAAGTGAGCATTCAGGTCTCTGGATAACATAATAATCCAACACGATCATTACATTTTCCTCATGGTGCTATATTGTGGAACACTGATCATCACAACAAAACTATTTATTAGAAAAAAATTCTCAAACTCCTTGTTGTCCCTTATCACTTTTTGCATCTCATGACATTTCTTACTGAGAAAAAAGAAAAGAAACTGGAGTAGTTGTTATTGGCTCTCATGATAAAATATTACCAGTAACAAACCAAAGAAAGCATTTAGTTTTTCCTCCTTAGTGTAACAAGTTGTTGAGCATATGTCACAGCAGGAGTGAGAAAAAAAAATCCAATTTCAGTGTTTCCCAAAGAATCTAAATCAAAGAGCAAACCTCAGTGCTAAGGTTAATAAAAGTTGATAAGCTGAAAAGCATAACTCCCCAAGGCCATTCAGAAAATAGGCATTTGCTTGACCGTGTGAGCCCAAGCTGATGTTGAGGCAGAAATTGAATTGTATTTGACATTGTGTGTGGGGAGGGGGATGATATACAGACGAGGGTATGGCCCTGACAAATTATTTACAACACCGCTGTTTTCTTCTTCCTTTCTTTGCATTTCAACACGTTTGTTTCAAAACATTGGGGTTGTATGCCTACAACCAATTCATGGAGAACTGACTTCCACAATTGAAGAAATTACTTAATAATATGATTGCTGAAGTAGTCCGCAAGCAAAAAGGGAACAGATTATCAGGTCTGGACAGATCAGTTGGGTTTGACAAATCACCTACTGTTGACACCTTTCAAACTAAACTAAGCATGACTGGTTCATGCCATCTCAAATAATTCAGCCAATTATCACTACTTACAGATATACATATATACAACAATGGCAGATGACATGTTTTCTTTATTCTCTACAAATAAATTTAAGACAACATTGAGGCAAGTCAGACAGCTTACATGAATGCCCAGTTAAAACAACATCTGGCCTTCAACTCAAGAGTTTCCAGCCAGATTAGAATGCCATACATTGCAGGGAGAGGGGTGGGGGTGGAGAATGAATAACTAATTAATGCGATGGCATCAGTGCGGATTGTAAGTGCCCTTGACTTGGCCTTGGGGTCAAAATCAGGACTCCTACTGGATGTCAGCACATCAGCGCCCAGCACAAGTCCAGGTGCTGCCGAACAGGAAGCTGTCACCTCAAAGATGTGTGGGCCAATAACAACTGTAGGTGACTATTAATATGATCATGCAAGATGATAGCACCTCACTTATGCTGGGTGGAGGGAAGGCGGCCGCCTGCTACTGTGCAGGACAGATTAGGAGGAATAAATCACCTGTACCAAGCCCTCCTGTAGCTCCCAGAAGAATGCAGCAATCCTGCTCAAGCATGACATGCCACAAACATGAGCACATACATACACGCACGCACGCACGCACGCACGCACGCACGCACGCACGCACGCACGCACGCACGCTTTTACTGCCTCTGGGAATTTACTCAACATCTGATGGCATTAGTTTTCACCGAGCCATTAAATGGCATGTTTCATCTCTACCTAGTTATTTTCCTACATGCAGGTGTGATCGTACAGGGTTTTTGTGATTTACATTTGCCATGCACAGACAGTTTAGCTGGATTCAAAACTAGGGCTTCCTCTAACTCCCAAATGCGTTACCTTAAATTTGTCTTTTTTATCAGCGTTGCTCTAATTTCCCAAAGCAAAGTTGTTAAAATCACAAAAAAACACCTGCTGGCAATAGATATTTTCTTATTATTTACCCCTCTACTTTAACTTTGTCCACTGTTTACCAGATGGTTTATTGTTGTGAGACAGAGCATTTACATTTGCCTAACTTTTTGCAGTGCATAAGATGGTATTCATTTTCAACTTCTGTCAAACTACTCTTCTCCCCTCAGGATGTGTTCATTATATAATGCACTGCTGTAAACGGCAATGTCACTTCTGCTTAGAAATAGGAATGTCACCATTTTGTTTTTTGCCCCCCCAATCAAAATCCATTAAAATTGAGTATCTGTTGACCTGATACTAGTTCAGTATTTATTCCCATAACATGTTTTTTTTTAATATTGTTTCCTACATATGAGAGCTACAGAATGTAAGAGTACAATAAAACTAGATATGGTTGATGGCTGAATAGCTCTGGATTATGAAAAAAGTCTGCATGTTTTCCTATATTTAGGAATATTAAAAATTTATATTTTGTGTAGAGTCTAGTGTTTGAAAAATGAAAAGTGAAAGTTTTTCGCCTCTTAAAAGCAGATGTAAACCAGCTGCAAGTGGGTTTCCTCGCCAATGTCTCCTGGTGAAATGGCAGCGAGACGAAGACAGGCCAAGGAGACAAGCTGAAACGATTTTTGTCACAAATATACGTTTTCAGTTCAATCATTAAGCGTTACTGGAAGAAATCAGATGACATTGAATCTCCGGCTCAGCGTTCAAAATTCCGTTCCAGCAATTGTTAAAATCCTCGCTACATTACATAAAAACATACAATATTGGCATCAGGATCATTTCAAACAGTGAAATATCACAGTCTGCACTCAATCGTATCGCAGCACAAATACTTCACGCTTTTGCTACAGCGCACATACATTTCCCCACCACTAATACCAAAATAATACGCATCAAGCAGGATTTCTTTGACATCGGCCATTCAATTGCCCTTTTAAATGTGCGCAATTTACGGTATAATGGGCGGAGAAAGGCGTTGATTACCCAATGAACTGGAGGTTTGGTAAAGATGATGTAAGCTGATGTATCACAGCGTGCGCTTTCTGCAGGTTGGCCATGGCGCTGATAATGCTACATTCGCAAATGTACGTACATCTGGCCCTCAGTGTGGTTGTCGATAGGGCTGCACGATATAAGGAAAATATCTAAATGCAATTATTTATGACTGATATTGCGACTGCGATATGATTCACGATATTGAAGGGAATGATATTTTTTACTGAGAAATATTAAAAATTAAGAATCTGTAGGATTCAATTTGTAAGTTGCGATGTCTCTACAGCACCACAATACTGAATTCAGAATGGTTTGACACATATTTCGCCCACCCTGTGTTTTAGATATTGCACTAGTCCATTTTGCACTTTCAATAAAATTGAGATTAATTGTGCAGCCTTAGTTGTCTGTTCAGCACAACTAAGATGTCCTGAGCCAAAACAGGGCAGCAGTATCGGCTAAAATAAAGCTGATCAAAATCGGATCGTTTTTCTTTTTAAATGACATGCTAAATCAACATCTAAGTAGTATTGGATGCACTCTGATGGGTATCTCGGGCAAACAAAAAAACTTGATCGGGGCATCCCTAATAATCCTAATACTTAAAAAAAACTACTTCTTGTTGATAACTGTTTAAAAGTATTTAATGTCACTCATTTGGGAGATGTGTTGTGTTTAAATGAATAGCTCTGTAGCTTTTACTAGACAACAATAAAGGATATGCAAAATCCTCAGCATTCACACAAGTATGGCAATTAATAAGTATCAAGGAAATAACCAAAAAGAATTTGTTTGAACATTTCCCTTATAATCCATTTTGATGAGATTTGTCCAAACTTGAAAGCAAGTGCGGAGTTGACCCAAGCTTTCATGTGACCAATTTCAACAGCGCTCTTTCCTGCCA
The DNA here is from genome assembly GCA_013375575.1 of Percina caprodes. NCBI lineage: Eukaryota > Metazoa > Chordata > Actinopteri > Perciformes > Percidae > Percina > Percina caprodes. The sequence goes on along the minus strand of JABXJD010002301.1, from coordinate 47,228 downwards.
GTCCATTACACACCTCTAGCAACAGCCTCTACTCCCATCCATCTCAGGCTGCCTGCAAGGGCGGGTGAGAGGTCTCTTAGCAAGCGCACAGGGACTACAGCAGCACCTACAGCACAGGTCCAAAGGTTAAACAATCGGAAACATGTGCAGTACATAAATATCTCTGTTGATAGCAATCTTAGAATGAGAAAGCCAGGTTTGCATAAGGGGCTCAGAACAGAGGATGTAACCTCAGATAGAGCAGGGGGGCATTCAGCTGGTCTGGTGGGGCTAATGGAAGCTGCGGCAGCGGCAGTAGCAGCTTTGTGCTGGGGGGAGTTAGTTATCAGCCTGATGGCCTTATCAACACTGAGGGCCTCTATCACACATCTCACCTCTGGGCTCTAACAAGGGGTCAGTGCACAACGTCAGACTACCAGAGACTGGCTATCTCTCAAGGAACAACACTGGATAAAAGGGACGATGGGGAACGGACGGGTCTGCTCAACAAGCAGAGCTAATGCAGCAGCTTTTACCTAGTGCTTATAACGCTCATTAAATTAAATCAATCAATTAAATTTCTAGCTGATGGCAGAATTTAAAGATTTGATTGTTTGACTCTGCACTAGAATCAAAAGGTGATCAAGCAAATGTAATTCGGAACTGTGAATCTAACAGAATTACTTACTTAAAATATGAGCTGCCAACACTACTGAGAAATATTTTTCTAGTGTGAAGTTTTACTTTTTCTGCAGTAAGTTTTATTGATTGTCTGGAAGTTTGTTTGGTCAAGGTCCACCTGTTTGAATTTTTCCGGATCCATAACTTCACAGTTTGAAGATTATCGTTTCATAGTCATGCATATGAAAGCAACTGAATTGCAATCTTGATTCCAGCACTTTGGGGCACATTTATAGGGGCAATAATCAATTTATCTTACAATTAAAGTAACATTAACAATGTGTTTGGGTGCAACAGCAAGTTAAGGATTTGTTAGTCTTGCTTTGCCAAACCATCCTCCAATTCACTGTGGAGGGGAGTCTGGCTAGTCCACACAGCATTCCGCGATGGGAGAAAAACATGCTCTAGTTTATTTCTTTAAAGCAATCACAATAGTCATGGCACCAAGCTCCATCCTAAGCCGCTGTAAAATAGCCCCAGGAAGGAAATAATTTTGGTGGAGCATGTGCACATTCAAAAGTTGTCTTAGTCATGCGAGAGAAAACTCATATTGGACAGTCTAGCTAGCTGGCTTAATTTACCCTGCTCAGAGCTGAGGAGCAGTTAACCATAGTCTTCATAAATGACCAGAGTTTTAAAATTCCAACACAAAGAAAGTTGAAGGAAACGGACATCGGCGAACGAACAGACATACACCTGCGGAATTTCCGGAGCAATTCCGGAAGTGAAATGTTGTGGATATGGATAGGGATTTGTTAACGTTAGTTGAGTTTAAGTTCTCTGAATACCCTCTAGTTATTAACCTGCACAAACCTACACAAACCCACTATTATCTGCCAAAGTGATCACAATGCTGGTTGTTTCACATTAAAAAAAAAATGGTATTTGTGTTTTGCCTACGCTTTTCTCTCTGGTTATAAGAAAAATAAGTTTTTTTCCATGCACCAATCAGAAAGTAACAAAATATAAATTTACAACACTTTGAGTTGCTTGCTCATGTTGCATGTGAGTCAAACATGATCAAAACACACCCACACAGTCCTAATGACCCAGAATAGGCAACCTTTTGAGTTTAAACTACTACTACTACTACTACTAATTTGTAACTAAATGTTCATTCAAACTATAAGTTTATAGAGAAATACAAGATAAAACCTAGTTTTTTGTTGCTTTTACTTGCTTATATCATTGTGTAATTTTGTCATGTTTAAGTCATCCAACATAGTTATTCTCTTAGCGTATCTCTGTTTTGCATGCATATTTGATATCTTTGCATATGGTTTATTGTGTGTAAACTTTGATTCAAATAGAATGGTAATAATGATTATAAGCTTATTTTTCACTTTGGGTAAAAACAGTCTTTGTTGAAAAGTCTGCTATAAAACTTTTTGATGAGGTTGAACCCAACTTTATCGCAGTCCATCAGTTTTCCAGCAACTTATTATCCAGTAAATTTAACAGACATTTGTTTGCAGGCGTTGCAAACAAAAGGTCAAGCAACCTGGTTTATTTTCTGCAGTGAACTATTGAGAACAGTGACCATGCCCTCCTGTGTATAATAAACATATGAGCATGTGGCCTGCTCTATTTACCCCCTAATGAGAAACAAAGATCTGCTCAGGAGGGACTTGCATGCTTCAGACAATAAAAAACCCAGGGAGGAAAACAAGCTCTGAGAATAATTCAAACCATTTGTGTGCACATGGGACATGAGAGCTTTGTCTGAATAAATTGGTCATACCAAAATTTAGACGATGTCCAACGTGTTGATATGGCATAAGATGGCCATTTGCCTGATGAAAAGCTGCGGGAAGGGCCCTTCAACTAGGAGGCTAAATCATTTTATATCTATGCACACAGCTAACATGCAATATATGTTGCAGGGAGAGCAAAATTACCCCATGGCTCTTCTAGAAGGGAATACTTGCATGATGCAATCAAAAAAGCCACAATAAATCAGAAAAAATATAATTTCATTCAGTTCAAGTGGGAGCAACAGGGAGATTGAGCTAAGAAGCATTTCTATAATAGGCCCATAGGTTTTATTATTCATGGCATGAGGCAAATTAATTTCTTATTACAGTGGGTATATTATGCTTGTTGATTATGTCTCTGTCAATTTCTCATCCAGAGTTTTGTAACCATGAGGAGAATATGGGGAGTATTCCAAATGACACTGGAAAACATGACTGTATAGCCTGGACTGTGGGAATACAATCATGAGCAGACAAAGGTCAGTCCTCCCGCCAACTCTGTGTGGATAAGAGGATTGGAAGGGGGAGGGAGGGTGGCATGAGGGTTGTAAGACTATCTGGGAAGCCCACTGATGTTCAAATTTCTGCGAGTCGCTCCAGCAACAAGGAGATATCCTGCACTCTCTCCTGCTGTGACAGAAATACACTCCATTCCAGTAGAACGTGGGCACTATTGATCTGCTCCAAGCACAATATCTCCTATTACATCCATAATTATTCTCCTTCAGAAGGACTCTACCGTGTGCCCTGGCTGCCCGACTGGCAGGCTTTCTATCCACCTCCTTGTTAAAGATGCTCTATGGTCTTACATTTCACATTGCACTGCCAAAGACCACCCTCTCTTAACCCCGGCATTTTCAAATATTTCATGGTTCAATCCCAGGGTTGGGGAAGGCGGCTTCAGCAAAGTACAATTACAGTGGTTAGTCGGACTCCTCTGGTGGAGCCATGCTGGCTCCCAGAGTACTATGACTCGCAAACAGACAGGCCAGGAAAAACAGAGAAATGTTGGAGAGATCATTCTTCTTGTGTACTGAATCCTCTTGCTGCCCACACACACACACACACACACACACACACACACACACACACACACACACACACACACACACACACACACACACACACACACACACACACACACACACACACACACACACACACACACACACACACACACACACACACACACGAAAAGGCTGATGGGTTTAATTGTAGCAGTATCTTGTAGCGACATTCATTTCACTTGATTGAGTAGTGGTTCAGAACCTTTTTTGGCTTGTGACCCTTGAAAGAAGAAATACTATTCCTCTCACAAATGAAAAGTTGAGTTTATAAGCAAAACAATGCAATATTGTTCTATTGAAAGCACTTTTGCTTGGGAAGCCCAATAGCTGCTAATGCTACAGTATGTAATAGCAAACATTATGCAGATATTGCTACTGATATCAATAAGTCAGTTTGCTGACTATTTACTACTGTTAAACTACATTTTAGCAACTCAAACATTTCAATTGATTTATCACAACAATAAAACATCTCAGCAGGAGTCATGCGATTTGTTTGCTGCTGGTGGCATGGATGACTGGATAAAGTGTTCCAAGGTGGCGACCTATTCACTCCAATGAAAGCTGCTCACTGGGCACATAAACCAAAACAGGTTTTCATGCTTCCTCTAATGCATGAGCATTAATGCATAAATATTAGAGTCGTTCTATGGCTGAACCTGCAGACTCTGGCACAAGTGAATTGTAGAAAATATTATATCTTATGCTCAAGTTACTGATACACTTTTATATTTTTCTTGGACATAATAGCAAAAATTGTGATTTTGAATACAAATAGCCATTTTTGATTGATTGTGATGCTCAGAAAAATGTATTATGTATTAATCATTTTATGGACAACGATTGATGTGTAATGATTGTGTATTGGAAAAAAATGTTTGTCCAGTGGACATTATGTGACTTGCACCTCTGATTGTTGGCACTACGCCACAATTGCTGCACAGCCAATTGCTGCTCCTGGGGCTTCTTCTACTCGCTCTCAGTCAGATTGCCTAATGATGATGTAATTCAGTGGTTCCCACCTAGTGGGTCACGGCCCAAAAGGTGGACCACAGGTCCATTTTGAGTGTGTTGCCAGAATGTAGGTCAAGTTCGAAAAAAAGCAGCTGTTGTATTGCCCTGTTCTTGTCATCAGGCCTGTTCACATGTAGTCTCGCATTGCCAGACCTATCTCATCAGCGGTGCAAAATGGTCTGGCTACACTGCCTATCTATTCTGGAATAGTTGGGGGAAAAAACGCTCTGGCTTGTTTACATTTCATTAAACAAATCACAACAGTCCTGGGCGGTGCTAATCCTCGATGGCGAGAGGGGAGAAACATCCGGGAGACGGTCAAGCTTTATCCCGGCAATTTACATCTGTCGAGTCAAACTGGTTTACATGTTATGCTGTAAAGTAATATTTTAAATTACCTTACTTAATAAAAAAAGTAAAAAAAAAGATATATATATATATATATATATTTTTAAAAAATTTAAATAGTCTCGCTTTAAAGCAGAGCAATGTGTACATCTTGTCACCAGTTGTCTATGAGTTGCGAGCAGTTCCACTGATAAGAGATTAAACAATAGTCTGAAAAATAGTAATGTTATTTTTAGCATCTTGCATCTTGGGGGTCCTGGTCCCAGAAACAACTGATCTAGCATTCAGCTAAACATGAAAATAAATAAAACAAGGCAGCTTCTGCACTTACAAAATCATCACAGCTAATGTGCGCTATGACTCATCATACAACTCACTGACTGTACGCCATACTGAAGGTCAATGTACTCTGGCGCTGAGCGGAAGGCACGTGACTCATCACAGAAATAGCACATTCAATTAAAATTAAGTTGTGAAAGACACAAAGGAGAGCAGCAGCTAATACTTCATGTCTTTTCCTCCAATGACACATTGTGATTCTTCTGCTTCGCCAGCTTTAGAGATGGTTCTGTGTTCATCCTCCCAGTTGGCCTGTGGGGCCTTGTGAATACACACATGGGTCTCATGTTCTATCCCATTCTTTGCAGACAGCTCTGGCAAGAGGAGAGAGAGAAGAGCCTAGAAGAAAAGCTGTTTCGATAATACACTAATATGGTTCTCACATCTCTTTGTTTTAGGCGGTGAGACAGGATATTTTCCTCAAGTTCCTGTTGAGAAGTACATCTCGAGTCCGCCGTAGGTGAGCTGTCAAGGAGAAATGTTTTCTCCCATTCTTTTTGTGAGAACACCCCTAAGCGGCCTTTAGTGAACTTGCCATCACCCACACATACTGACAGCAGAGAGCACGTACTTCCACGGCCCTGCTCACGTCACCGAGGTGATAAACAACCACAGGCCTAGCCACAGAGATAAGGCTTCCAAGCAGTCTATCAAACAAACAAAGCCAAATGACGAATCTGGAGAGATGTTAAGAAATAACGCTATACTGTCCATTATATATATATATATATATATATATATATATATATATATATATATATATATATATATATATATATATATATATATATATATATATATATATATATATATATACACAGTTTATACTTGTACATCCACTTCAGCCTGTCCTGGAAAAATCATTAGAGCCCCCACCACCCCACATACACTGCATGCAGATGGAGAAAAATAGGGCCGAGAGCCAAAACGCCTGAGGGTCTTTTCATGGCAATAACTTTCTGTAGAGCTGCTTGTATCCCTCCACCCAGATCAGGGAGAGGTGATGAGGGATGGATGGGAAAATAAGAGAGATAACCATACAAAATATTAGGCGAGGAACATTTACACAAAGTACAGAGGAGGAAGAAATCCATGTCATTTTGCTCTCATGGCCTGGAGAGATGGCAGGCTAAATGCTCTTTTAAAACAGCTTGAACATTGAAATGTTGATGGCTCCTTTTCCCTCAGCAAAGCACATTAATACAGAGCCGAATGCCATTTCCACTTTTGCTAAATGGCTCACCTATTGAGTATTCAATTACAATGGCTGTCTCTCGTTTGGAAGACGGGGCTGGGACCCATAAAAATAAGCTCCTTCTGAGTGTGGAGCTGCAGAACGCATTGGACAGCAATGGAAGGCATGGAGGGCTCCTGTATGGGGTGGGATATAATGTTAATGGCAGGGAGTGAGGAGGTTGTTGGGAATTGGCTGTGGGGCAAAAAAACTAAGCTCCTCATCTGTGGTAACGTTTTAAGGAAACATATTTTTAAACCATTTGCGCAGATAAAAAAAAGAGCCTAAGCACATGAAATGATCTTGAGAAAGCCATGAATCCTGGCTTAAAAAACATCAGTCAGGGTGATTAATTCAGTCTTGATTAATCGTTCCATTTGTCTATGATATGTCTAAAATTCCATAATACAAATCCGCCAGTAATGGTACAATTCTTCCCCCCCATTGTGTGGTTTATCTCTTATGCTCAAATAGTAAAAGCAAATTGTGGCTAATTTTATTGGCGAAACCACTGGCATGTGTTTTTTCCAGCGGTAATGATTCCCTCATTCGGGCCTAATTAACTGCAGCCATTAAATGGAGGAAATGTAATGCCCTGGGTTCCATGTCAGGTAGTCAGAGGAGGACAGCACAGGAGGACTCAATTAGGCCTGTGCTGTTCCCAGGTTATCACACAACATGTTTGCCAATTAAGTGGAGTAGCGTCTGATGTCTATGTGCCTTTGTCGGCACCATTTCAAGCCCTAGCAGCGCAGAAACGCCGTTGCTAGCCTCTCCACCCCCCCACTAGTGAAGGAACAGACACTACACTATGCCCCAAAAAGGCAGTAATTACAGGACGGATGGGAGACGGTTATATAAGTACGAGGCTGCCGATAGGCCAGGCAGGGCCTGCTGATGCCAGGTTTCAAACAAGTACCAGCAGGATCGAGTTACAGCAGAATTACCAAGGGTAGACTCAGAAACACAGACACATTTCAACATTAGAAGCAGGCAAAAACAAGGAAAGAAACAGAGGCTATTGACATTTTTTGGAGTCTGTGGTGTTGTTGCATGACTGTTTTGGAGTTTCGATCAAAAGGGAATTTGATCTGACAAGAATGAAATAAGCTCCCAGTCATGACAAATAATGCAGCACTCGATTTAAAAAAAAACTTAAATCTTCTTCAAAATTATTATATTACTGGTAGTCACTTTCAAAACATGAGATCTTACAGCTGCTCTTAACAAATTTCCCCAAGTGTGTGTTGCTCTGTCTCATGACTCAGTAAGAGTGGAAGAGGAAGGCAGAGACAGGCAGACACATTAGCCTTCCCTTATGGCACATTCTGCAAGGCTATAGGAGTCAGTCTGCATGATCCTGACTGTCACTGACTTGTTATGAAAGCATCGCGAGCTGAGGCTGATACATCACTTTGGGGGGTGGAAGTTGGGGTGAGAGGAGGGCTAGGGGGTCTCGGGGGCGTGGGCGAGGCAGCCCTGTTGCCTGTCACTCATCATGCACCACTGCATGACCGCCAACCTTGTCTGGCTTGTGCACAATGGGAGGTCTAGGGCTCGACTGTATGAGCAGTCATTCCCCGCTCCCTCTTCCCAGCAGCCAACACAGAGGAAGGCCAAAAGGAGTCAAACACTCTGGACAGACATTAGTCCTATATAGACCTTGGAAGACCTCACTGCATGAGACGGCTGAGCAGTGAATATCTGCTCTGTTTCCCACTGAATCTCTTATTTTGGCGGTCTTAGCCGGGTTCAATTCCGGAGAGCAAGCCCTGACAAAGACTCCAAAAGATACTCTCCTTCAACAAACATACATTGCAATTATCCAGAGTCATTAAACTGTAATGAGTGGAGGTGTTTGCTTAAGAAGCAAACTTCTTATGCAAACAGTTACAGTACCACCCACCCAAAAATACGTAACGCATGCAAAATGTGCACTGGGGTTTAGGAGACAGAATCGTTCCTCACGGCAATTAGGGAGTGAGAGATATGTGCATATGTAAAATGGAGGTCTTATGTTATGGGGAGGACAGAAAAGAGGAAAAAGCTGTGGTCAGCAACAGCAATAAATCCTCAAATGCTGAGCAGCTTCTTCCAGTTGTGTCCTGCTCTGTGGACCCCATCTCTAACAGAAAGACAGGGCTCTCTTTAGTAGCTTTAGCAGTGGGGAGGCAAATTCAGTCCAGCGATCATCTGCTCCCCGCCCCCCGAAGGTGCAGTTTGTCCAGGCGGTGCCTCAGAGTCAAGCTCAGCTGGCCTGTTAGAGGATACTTTCCAGCAGCACCACGGTCTGTGACCACAGCTTGACCTCCAACCAGCTACCCACTTCCACAGAGGAGAGAAAAATCAATAGATCAACCGGCATGAAATGGTGACGCGATTGAGATGAATGATTGCCGGGCTAATTCTTATTCATCTCTTTATGGGGCAGTGATAAGTGAGAAGTTAAATGGGCACTGAGAAGAAATGAGAGCAATGAGTGGAATGAAACAGTGGACATGACATTTTGATTTTGCTTTAAACGAGGTGAGTGGCTATAAACTATAAAGTATTCAGACATCACATACCTCCATCAAGACTGCAAAATCCTTTGAATTTGTTGTATTAATAATGACAATATTCAAAAAGTATTTAATTTGCATCAGGCAGGTTAATCCTAACTTGGAATATTAGGGCTTGCACATGGATAAATTGTGCTCAAATTTAAAACACGTGTTATCATTGAGTCACGGCCATTTAAATTCATCAGGTTTCAGTGTGCCGGTCTACAATATTGTAAAACTTGCAAGTCTACACCAAGACGCTGTATCATCTCCATAATTAATTCTGTAATTCCGTTCTAACTTCTGATTTTCTTTTTTTTTTGTAGTTGGATATAATTGTTAGCGTCTTGAAATATGAATAAGGATAGCGATAGTGAGATACTTGCTATAGTTGCATTTCTAGTAATGAGGAAACGGCGAAAATAACATTTTATTTCTATGAATCACTGCTCTGTTCTAACGCAGGTCCCAATATTCATTCCCTCTCTAGCTCGCTTGACCACATACCGCACTCACAGGCACTCATTGAGCAGCTGTCCAAAACTCTGCCATTTCAAACAGTTGACAGTTTGTAACTGACTTGACCAGTGGACCCTGCTCTGAGTTGATTGGCTGTTGAAACAGATGACGTCCCCTATGTTCTAAAACCAGTCACTGGCAACTTGACAAGCTGAATCGCATCAGCTGGCCTTACTCGAGCTGAGATGGGCCAGTTCAGACCGCTGCAACTTCTCCCTGCAACGTTCTAGTCGCAAATCTTTGGTCTGAACTGGGATTTTGTTGTTCTAGAATATAATTACAATAATGTGGAAAATTATAGGTATTTAAAAGATTTTACTACATTTGGTGAAGACTGATTGAAATTTGTATAAGTCATGATAAAAATAAGACTCCAGAGTCAACAGCCGTGCTAGGAGCTCTGTGAAGCTGTATTTACTGTATGATCAGTAAGGCTTTGAGCTAAATGCTTATGTCAGCATGCTAACAGGCTCACAATGACCATGTTAACATGCAGATTTATAGCAGGTATAATGTTAACCATGTTCACCCTCTAAGTTTAGCATGTTAGCATGCTAACATTTGTGGCCAATCATTCAAGCACACAGGTTTTTGAGACATCCTATGAAATAACCCAAAAACAAAACAGACCAACACGACTGAAATTTTAACCCCCTTTGTGGAAATATATATAGCATGCACACAAAATATCTCAATCAAAACAATGTGATGTCAAACAGAATATCTGTCATAAAGAGGTCTTGTTTCACTTACCGTCTCGTTGCCAAACAAGATGTCGACATAAGGCATGACCTTCATCAAAGGCTCTTTGAAGAACTGGCTGATGAAAGGTGCTGAGAGGTTCATGCAGAAGATTTTGTTGTTATCTGAAGCATGCTTCGCCACCTTCAGGATGGACTCAGGGGACACAGTCAGAAAAAAACCCTGAAAAGAAGAAGAATATTTATTTACATCATGTTTTCCGCAGTTTGACTGAACTCAACTGGATCAAACAAATTCATGTGTACAGTGTCACTGTACAGGCAGCATTGTGTGTTTTGACAGCACAACATGGACTGAAACCCTTTAAACTGCTAATGTGTGGGTTTTGGATCCTAACAAGGCAATTTTAGGTTGACATGGCTTAGTATTATCGAAATAACACAGGAGCCGGGGGTTGGGGGTGGGGTGAGTGAAGACAGCGGTAGTGCTCAAACATTTATCTGAAACTGTTTCTTAGAGCATACACAGAGCAACAAAGAAGAGAAAAAAGGGCAGGAAAAAATCCATCCAGGACAAAGCCTGTGGCTGGGCTCCAAGGCTCGTACTGGAGGAAGCAACCTGCACATATCCAATGATAGGGCGAACAAAAGTCTCGTCTGGACTCTCCTTACTTGGAAACAAGAGAGGCAAGTCCACTCATTGTGTGAATGAATACAAATCAGGTAAGAAAACACCTTTGTGTTTCAGGAGGAAACCTGAAGCGAGACTCTCCTGCAAGCCACACAAAAACACTCCTCCTTTGATACTGATCTTTTTAACCTTGTTTTTCAGCAACAAGCTGCTCTGTAAAACCACTGTGTCACAATAGGGGCAAAAGGGGGGAGAGAGGAAAGGAAAGTTTCAGCACAGTGATACATTTAATCTTGCTGAAAAGCTTCCATTGTGGGCTACAGTGCAGTTCTCATTAAAGCACGATGACATTTGCAGCAACGGAGGAGCAACCTCCATGAAAAAGAAAAGAGTATAATACAGATGAATAGAGGGTGACCGTGTAGTCACTCAAATGTACAAGGCATTACAATACAGCCATGCTAAGCAGGTGAGTTCTTTATTACACATTTGTGGTGTCATATACTCTCTTGGAAGAAATTCTCATCGCTCTGCGTTGCCAAATGACCTATGTTTTTGTTTTTTGCAAAAGTCTTAAAGTTAAGGCCCAGGTCAGCGCCTGTGGTTGCTGTGTCACGGTACCATCTGTCGAAGACTAAAAAGGTGTTTTCAATAGATTTGAGAGCACAAAGGAACTCACTCTGGGCTAATGGCCCATCACTGACCCTGACATTTTTCTTTTGCACCGTGCCAACGTGTCAGAGGAAGGGGAGATTGTTTTCTGACACAAATTGTCTTTTTTTGGTAGTTGAAAATAAACTGTCATGGTTACCGTAACGTTAACACTGATCAAAGGCGGCGGCTCGATCAAATATCCTGAGGGGTGGTGAACTTTAAAAGCCGTGCCACAGCTTCTCTAATCATACACTGGCTCTGTGTAATTTCCTTCTGACCTCACTACCACTGCCAGTGCCATCACATTAAATAGCTCAGAACTGTAATACATAAACTGACTTCAGAACAAATTATATTCATGTACTACTAAAAAAAAAACTAACTTTACTCTTATTTGAGCACTCAACTTCATTTTGATTTGATGCAATGCATTTACAGTGAGAATATTTTTGATGCTAAAATAAACGACGAGACAAAAACATGCACCATTAAATAACACAATAATCTTTAAAACTCAACATCAGTACAAATCTGGGTGTCTCCCAGGAAGTTGTTAGGTCAACCACATCCTGTTGCATCTCGTCTTGTGAGCAGTTCTTTGAAATTCTTTTATTAGGATAACCCCTTGAGATGTACCATCTCGTTTTCGAGGGGGTCCTGAACAAGATACCACAAAAAACATTGCACACATAGACTTAGACTTAGCTTTATTAATCCCTTTGGGATGACTCCCGCAAGGAAATACTGTACAAACAAGATAAGCAAAACAGAAACAAATAACCAAAATTCAAAACAGACATCAGCTAACAAAAATGAACACACAAAGCCTACAATTACAACATAATAAGTAACAGGGAATAATGATCAATCAGAATATAGCCAAGCTTTACTGGAAAATGTCAGTGAGACTAAGTGGTTCAGTAAAGAGAAAAAGAGCAAGGAATAAGATAAAATTAGAAGGTTGTTAAAGTGTGCATGTACAGTTAGTATAAAAGTGAGTTGCTAAGGCATGTTTAAACAGTCTGAAAAATGAAATGGAGCAAATTTTTACTGGTAAGTTATTCCAGTCAGAAGGTGCTTTAAACATTAAAGCTTTTTTGATATGGACTAAGAAACATTAGTTACTGAAAAAAAGCTGTACAGTATGTCTTAAATGATGAGTGGAGGAAAAAGAAACCACAAACTGTTTTAAATAAAAAGGACAGTTGAAATTAAGACACTTCTTCCTATATATGGTGTAGGCAAGTCAAGAAGTTCATACATTGTGCAATGATGAGTTGTAAATGGGCAATTAAGAATAAATCTACACACTATTATACACTCTAGTAAGAGGAGCAAGAGAGGTAATAGAAGCAATGCAATACACAGAATCAGCATAATCCATTATTGGCAGTATAAGTTGAAGAGCAATTCTTTTTCTGACCATAAGTGGGAAACTATAGACTAAGACTATAATTAAATTTATGTACGATATGATTAATATGGTAGTTAAAAAAAAAAGCTCAGAGTCAATGTATATGCCAATGTATTTGATATGGTCAACTTTCTGCAATGTATCCCATCCAGACAGAAAATATGACATGAATATGTTTTGCATTTGAGTTTGATATTCTGTCGAGTGTCAAAAATCATAGTATTTGTTTTTGTTTAATTGAAAAGTAACTTATTAAATGAAAATCAGCGTTAAGTTATTAAAATCCAACAGTACATCTGCTTCAATCTGTACTAAATTTGTATTAGAAGTATAGTATATATAATCATATCATCAGCATTTAGCTGAACAGAACACTTACAAATAGAGGGAAAATCATTAATGTAGAGAAAAAAAGTGGACCAAGCGTCGATCCTTGAGGCAGGGCTGTAGTACTCGAGTCCGGTCTTGGACTCAAGTCCGGACTCGTTTTTCTATGGACTCGGACTTGTCTCGGACTCGGTAGTATTTGGACTCGGACTTGTCTCGGACTCGGCCACTGGTCTTGCCCAACATGGCTTTTGGTTTCGACCGAGTCCAGGTGTCTTTATTATGTTGATGATAATATTGGCGGGAAAGTGAAACACAGTTCAGGTAGGGATATTGTTTGGCTTTTTACAAGTTTAGACAGCTAGCTAACGCTACGCCGGTGTTTGCTAATGTTTGCACACCAGCGTTAGCCTAGCTTACTAACGCTAGGTAAATATTACGGCTGCCTTTGGAGTTTCCTATATCCGCGTCCACGTTGTCAACATAAGACCTGTGGCATTAGTTTGAGCCATCATTGTATTACATGAGATAAGCTTTGCTCCTACGAGATGATTGGGTTTTTGTTACGTTATAAAAAAGCTAACTGGCTATAGTTAGCCAGTTTGTATGCTAGCGGACATTAGCTAACGTTGCCGAGCCGTGTGTGTGTGTGTGTGTGTGTGTGTGTGTTCCCTAAACAACTTCTTCCTGATGGATTTATTTTAAAATTGTCTCAAATAAAACGAACATATGTTAAATTACACTGTGTTCATTGTTGTTTAACCAAACTTTTTTTTCTGAAAATACATGTATTTCCTTTTAACCCACGTCCAAATAACAATAGAATTCAATATTTTTTAGGGAAGCCATAAACCAACCATAGGGCTACACTCTGTAATACTGCTCACTTTATTTCTACACTACATCTGGAGTGAAGCTATGTTGTCATTTAGTTGCTCAAATGCTCAGTACCTACTGTAGCAGTATTGTCTATGTAGCTATTATGAGTTATCACCATATGATATCAGGGGAATGGCTGTACTCATAAATCCTGGGTGTTCTGACACTGTTTTTGCTTTTATATCAACAAATAACCCAAATTGATTGTCTTTATACTGTCATGCATAAGACCTTTTTTTCTGTCCTGGACTCGGTCTTGACTCGGACTCCAACCTCTTTGGACTCGGTCTTGACTTGGACTCGACTAGTCCTGGTCTTGGACTTGTCTTGGACTTGACAAAGGTGGTCTTGACTACAGCCCTACCTTGAGGCACACCATAGTCTTGAGTTAGTGTCAGATTTGTTTCCATTAATAACACATTGTTTTCTGTTGTGAAGATATGAGTTAAACCAGAGTAATGCAGTGCGTGAAAGACTGATAGCATCAAGTATATCCAGAAGAATGTAATGATTGACCAAGTCAAAAGCCTTGTCAAATCAATGAAAATAGTTCCAGTTATTTCAAAAGTGTTCAAAGCAGTGAGAATATCATTGGTTAATTTTAGCAATGCAGTAATTGTAGAGTGATTTGAACAAAAGCCAGACTGAGTGGCTGACAGGATATTGTTTTCATTAAGATAGCATGACAGTTAATAATAAATTAATTTTTCAAATACTTAAAGAGACAGCAAATGATAGAAATTGGTCTATAGTTGTTCAGATATAGTACACCGCCTCCTTTATGTAAGGGAGTAATGTGTGAACATTTCTAGATGCAAGTACATTAGCTAATCATTTTTAAAATATGGCTTCAATACCATCCAGCCCAGAACTATTACTCATTTTGAGATCATTAATAGCATTCTGTACCTCAACAGGTGTAATAGTCCTAAAAGAAAATATGCCGTTAATAGTCAATGGATTACTGTATTGTATATGTTGTAAATGACTACATATAGGTTTTTCAGGCACTATAGAAGAGACTGATGAAAAGTGCTTATTTAAGGCTTGGGCCATTAAAAGTGGTTCTTAAAACATTTCATTATTAACTTTAATCTGCTTAGGAATAGATGTCAGATGCATTAGTTATTGTTCAGTTCAGTATTATTTGTATCAGTTTAGTTAGAAAACGACTAAACAATCGTCACACTCATTAAATACAATATATGTTATTTATTGTGTTAAATAGTGCTTCTGCAGCTTTTCCCTAGAGCTTTTTGTTTTATTTTGATAAATGTGTTAATCTACGTTAGGCACACCTCCGCTACAAAACACTGTGGGACACCCTGAAAACTAACCCACCAATGAATGACAAACATCTAATTAATAACTCAAGAATCTGAAGTCTATTTTTGTCTTTCATTATACACATTTATATGTAGCTTCACATCTGTCAGAAATCCACAAAAAAAATGTAAAAATCCATCTACATATAAAAACCTTTTTGTGAATGTCTGTGTTTGAAGTAAAAGTAATGCTGCAGGAATCCTGTTCATAAAAATCAAACAGGCCATTTTTTCCACCAGGGTCCAAATGTTGTGACTCCAGTGGCTTGTGGCAGAAAAAAAAAAGCCTCAGTCTAGGCCATGTGAAATTCCAGTTCCCATCAGTAGTCTCCGCCGACTACGTAACAGGAGAAGTTAAGTCTTTAGTGCTGTGGTGCAGATCATGTATCAAGAATACCAGATCCAGTTTCCCAGGTGTCAGGGAGCCCTGTGAAGTGGGGTGACTATCACATTTCCAGGTCAAGATGATCAAAGCACTGGGTACACTTCTTACAATTTCCACCCAGCCAAAACATTCAATAAAGCAATCGGAAAAGCATTTTCCTGGCAGACAATAATGCAATGCGATGTTTGGCCATGTCAAGTGGTAATTTGAGGGAAGAGTTGGAAAGGCAGGGCATCCATTTTCAATGTTTACCCTAAAAAGAGGAATGACTTCCACTTTACTTCCACAAAGAAAATGTCTAAATGCTACTCTGAGATGAAATTAGTGGTAATCTAACCATAGAGGCACGAACTACACAGCAGCAGCACACTATCACACGTTCCCCTGCATTGTATCAGTATTTTCCTGGGGCTGCTCACATCTGAAAAGCTGGGTGTGATGGATGGCATGGTGTCACCAGGCTTAAAATAAAAGTGGACATCTGAAGGGTAAAAATGATCTATTTTGGGAAGGGCATTTTCATTTGCACCAGCAGCAGAGGTGGTCATGGAAAAGGAAAATCTTTTCTCTTTTTTTCCAGGTCTATTTTAATTCTGCAGGGATAATGGGGAGTGTTCAAAGTACTGTGTCATGAAGGTTTTGTTTGACACTTCGTAGTACTTAGAAATGGTGGAGGGAATTTAAACCATCACCACTTTAGTGAAAAGAGTAATTATGGCCCCTGCAATCATACTAAATTTGATCAAATCCTCAGATCTTAGTCAGGTTTATTTATACAGCCGGAAGTTTCTCACAGAGGGTTTTGCAATCTAAAGACCCTTCATCCTTAGAGCTGCTCTTATTCATATTATATATGAAAAATTGATGAAATGTTAGTATAATGTCAAAAAGGTTGCTCATAGTGATGACACCACAGATAAGTACCACCTGATTCTTCAGTTCCTTAATATTCAAGATCAATTATTTTTTTAATCATTAAGCATTAAGAGTATTACAGAGCTATTGAAATTAATTTATATATATATATATATATATATATATATATATATATATATATATATATATATATATATATATATATATATATATACACACACACACACACACACACATTCATACAGTGCATGACTAAGTATATTGCAGTGAAAATATTCAAATGTGGACAGTAAGCATTGCAAAATTTACAGTTGGATGATATATGTACAGAACATAGTTAAACAGTGAGGTTTTGAGATAGAGCCAATATGAATAGTGCAAGTAGCACAGTATAAGTACAGAACATTGTTAAATAGTATGATTTTACAGTGCAAATATGAATAGTAAGTAACTGACGAATAAATAACTGTCCAATAGAGTATTGAGTAGTGCAGTAGAGCTCAGCTTTGTGTAGCTTTTTAGTGTCTTTCATCTAAAACTTTACTGTTTTGGTTTAGACTCTCATCAGAGTTCTTTCCAGACGGAAGAGGGCAGCTTTTCAGAAAACTGATAATCTCAATGTACACTACCTGCCCAGCACCCAACAGCAGACAAAGTTAGCAACTTGCTGGTGGACATTGTAAAGCATTTAGCAATTAAAGAGGCAGATATTCCCCTCGGGGGTTGATGAGGACTTGAGGACCAAACCAAAAAACTAAAAATGAAAGTGAATATTTGACTTCCTTCACCAAGTGGCCAGAAATACAATTCTAGGGCGCCCAGACAGCTCAGTTGGTAGAGCGGGCGTCCATATACATAGGTTTACTCCTTGACGCAGCGGGCCCAGGTTCGACTCCGACCTGTGGTCCTTTGCTGCATGTCATTCCCCCTCTCTCACCCCTATCATGTCTTCAGCTGTCCTGTCAAAAATAAAGGCCGAAAACGTCCCAAAAATAATCTAAAAAAAAAAAAATACACAATTCCAAGTAAACACTGCTGTTGTATATGTGTAAATAGGACATTTTCTGCTATGTTTGCCATAACCACTTTATAATGTTAACATATGGCAGTTTTATGTTAACAGCTTGTTGCTTCCAAGTTAAAAAAAAAAGTGAATGCAGGTTTAAAGCTGTGTTTAGAATGATATTAGTACCGCTTCAAAAACCACAGCCTCCCCATTCACTTCACTTCACTTCACTTCAAGTCAATAAAACTGACAAATTCATGAATGTGTTGCTCGTTTTGGTGCAGACTCATGGTTTGTAGTTAACCTTTGTTTAACTCTTGGCCTCTGTTGGTTAGTAGAAACACATTACTCTAGCTATGTGCCTTCACCCGGTGTAGTACAATGTCACACTACTAGACTACAAACCACTCCGATACACTGTTCACAGTCTGGGTCTAGCGGCTTAATAATGATCTATTACCCAAATGGGAGTTTATGACATCACATCCTTTTTCAATGGAAGGAGGGCTTACATGACTGTACCCTCAATTTAGGTAAGGAAAAGTTTATTTTACACAAAAACTTGAATCACGATAGAATTGGGAGACATCTCGAGAAGAGCCACAGAAGAGGGATCCTTGATCTAAGACAGATAAGTATGAAATAGGTTGTGCTTGTCGAGAGCAACAGCAGAGTCAAACAGGTGTTTGTTCTAGTGATAAATTCCTTGTTGAAAGGAAAGCCCTGTGAGCTAACCAGCAGTGTTTCAAAGCTTTTTAAAAGCCGCCCAGGCTATGCTATCCCTTTCATTACTATAGACAGCCCCCCATCATGCTCTCTGGTGCACAGGGTTCATTACACAGAATTAGATGCCACACAGATCAGAGCGCACATGAGGCCACACACTGTTCTCCTCCTCAGTTATCTCTGTAAAGCACCATTGCGAGGTGGATCGATAACTGAGGTTTGGAGCTTCATTAGCTCAGTATGACTCCATCTCCATCAAGACACCTCTGGCACGCTACGCCAGGGTTGGGAGATATACTGTATTTTACTCCTCGATCCTGAAGGTCCTGCTGTTTTACACACAAACACAAAGGGACAAACAAGACCTTCACACATTCTGAGGGGGTGGGGGAATCTGTATCAGTCTCTGGCTCGATAAACAGGAGAAAGAAAGAGGACAAACAAACAGAAGTAAGTGATAAATGGTGTCACAAAGTGCCTTGAGTGCTGGAAAAAAAATTACAAGGATGAAAAGAGCTCATTTAAGGCTTTTCTTTAAAAAAAAAAAAAGGAAAATTAGTGTGTAAAAAGCTACAAAGCAACAGAGATTTTCACAATGCGCATGATGTTTTGTTTGCATTGAAAGGGCCAGTTGGTGTCCATTAGAAACAAGTTCAATTAAACCAACAGAGAAGATAAATGTGCAACAACCTCGCAACATGATTCAGCATTCCCTGCACTTTTAGGATGTTTGACCTGACTGCAAGGCAATTCAACCGCGCTGATAGCATCTGGCTCTTCTTCTTCTCTCTTCCATTAAGAATCATGTTCTGGTGAAGCTTATCAGACATCTAGGAATTCATCCACTTCTTGTGAGGGAGCTGGAGGGAGGCCAACTGTACTGGAAACAGAAGGGAGGGCAGTGCTTTTAAATGCCGCTTAGAGATGAGGAAAGGGGGCTATCATGTCAGCCGGGATCTCTAGGGCAACATAAATGTGCCACAAAAGCTGGATTTAACAACTGGGCGGAGACATCACTTACTAACTGCTGCAGTATTTATTTCTAAAACATTTTCTCTGGTTTAAATATTACCAGATTTTAAAGCTAGCGGATATTTTTCCCTGATGTCACGAAGGTCTCTCGTGGTGTACGTGAAATATAGATATGCTGCTACAAGGTCTTGGAGATAACCAAACATACCTGGCCAAGGTCAACTTAATGAGCATGGATAAAACTAGACATTAGAGCCGACCACAAAGCACTTGAGGGGAGTGTGTGTCACACTACCAGCCTGCAATTTGTACAACCATCAGAGACCGTAATTACATTAACCTCAGACGCCTCCACTTTGTAAAGCAATGGAGGAAACTACTTGCATTGGGAAAAAAATAAAATAAAAAGGTTTTTAACCCTAACTTGAGGTTAAGGTTTTGTTGGCATTACAACATCGGATGAATTGGTTTGATTTAGGTTGTATCTCTTTTAAAGTAATTCAAGATCAGCTTCAGGGTATTTTCAAATGGCTCCCTTTTGCTCTCCTGTTAAGCTCTACAGTTTCAAAAATGTGTTGGCTGGGGGAAGAGGCCAGCCTAAGCGGGAGAGCGGGATGCCAAGGAATGTACTTAAGATCTAAAACAGACAAGATTTAAAGCCAAGAGCATTTAAATGCCAATGCTAATCCACAAAATAATTCACCGCATAGCACAAATTTACAGATACCATATGTTACCTCTGTGAGAAGATGAAACGTAAAAAAGCACTGGCAGTAGAGATGCTTTCTTCTCCCAAAAGTGTATTATCTTGGTAATAAAAAAGAAAACCATGCTTCTCCTTCTCTCTTCATGTTCTAAAGCCAGTCTATATTTCTACACTCTCTGGTTCCTACTGTTGTTCTTGCCTCTATCATTGGGAGATTAGCCAAGAACAAACTGTTTGGTTTGCAGGGAGTTAAAATTTGCTAATGCACACACACTCTCAAGTGTCCTTGTCTGCCACACTGCACTTAATTAGCATTTTAGTGTGAGCAGTTCTCTCTCCTTCAGTACCTCTGAAGGGGAAACATCACTCCGACTTACACACAACACACACACATACACTTACACAGTCAAGTTGTGCTCCTGTAGATTCTTACACGATTTGAGAAGAGGATGGGGAATGGAAAGAGGAGTTTGTGGGGGTCGATGGAAAAATGGGATAAAAGTCTGCAATGTGAAAACAGATGTTGGGCTGCAGAGTTGTCTCTTCTGAACTGGATAGAAAGGACGTATTAATATATGGGTCAGATGTATAAAGCAGAGGTTCAGTGTTGGAGTGTTGACACTGCAGGGGGGTTTCTAGTTTCAGTGATTTGGAGGTTGTGCACAGACAGAAACCAAATCTCTGCAGACATTCCTGCTGCTGGGAAGTGAACATTTCCAAATGTACCACTCTGTAGATGTAAATGAATTAGTGCCCTTAACTTGAACACTAAAATGAGGAACCGAGGAGACAATCTTTCACTGTTCACAAACGCGCCGCTGAAAGCTAGCGCACCAAGTTGGAAAATTACAGGTAATTGCTGAAGCCATTGAATCCAGTTTGGTTTTGGTTGAAAGTCTAAAATAACAAAGCTCTGATTGCTGTTAAGACAAGGGCAGGGAGCTTGGAGGCCCTGTTGCTAAGAGTTAATTTGATACATATTTCTCCCCTTGAAATGTCTGAGGTACTGGCAAGAGACGGCAAAAAAAAAAAAAAGAGCGAGAGGGAGGGTGAGACCCCCGCTCTCCCTGCAAATACTATCCATCTGCCATATTACATTTAACCAGCATGAGAAGCTAAGGGAGCGCCCTTGCACAATATTGTGTGAAGGCTGTCAAATTCAATGCAGGAGCTCGGTGCCCACTGCTCAGAGCCGAGGACACAGGGCCGCTTAAATTCAGTCTAATAACAACTTCTGACTGTGTGCGCTTAGCACCAGCTAAATAGGAGAACACGTGGCAGAAAAAGTTAATTTAATTATTTGTGCCACTTTAAAATGACCTAATTGAAACTGTTATATGAAGGCCACTGTTAAAAAAAAAAACAACATCTATCAACAGTTTTTTGCCAAATTGCCAATTTAAGATTTTGCAATGAGGAGCGAGTAAAAAGTTGCAGCAGATTTTAAGAGTGCAAACCAAAAATAGATTTTTACTTTAATACTTTCAGGAGTCTTTAAAGTGCTGCTATATGTTGTTTCTATTGTGATATATTTTGTACAATTTCTTATTAACATTTATGATTTCACACTTTATGTTTAGAGGGGGTTACTTACAAACTCCCAACATTAACTTTTCAGTTAGTCTTCAAACCCAAGCTGAGAAAATAACCCCTGGTGACATCATCAAGGTTTCTTTTGTCAGCCTCTGATGATTAGCTTCTCCAGAGCCACATCAGACATTATAATTTCACATACAGTAGTATTCCTCCTCATAAAGTGACCTTTAATTGATGACTCCACCCTTTAATTCTGATCTCATATATGATTTATGTTAGAAAAGAACACTCTTTAAAAAGATATTTTTAATCTTATTGACTCTTTCCTGGTTAAATAATAATAAAAATGCAATGTACCATCCATGTCAGATTCGGTTTACAATCATATAAAGCTCATTAAAGCAGGCCATTTTTACTAGAAGAAGAAGCTGAAAACCTTTTTTTACCTCGACAAATTACTTGACAATAATAGATTTTGCATCAATTAATCCATCACTTGTTTTAGAGCACAATCAACACATTTCCCCTTTATCTTTGTACCTTACTACATTACAACATCACACTGAGCTCACACTAAAGTTTGGACCTCAGTGATACAACATGGTGCTAACACTCACTACTGGTCTTGCAACAGCACTAAAATCAAGCTCAGAAAAATCAATTGCCGGGAGGCAAGAAGTGTGAACTTACATAGCCTAAGCCCAATTTCCTTGAAAGTGGAGGTCCTAAATCAAATCAAGCCAAGCCAATGCACCGTGGAATTATGCACAAAATGACACAGCTGTATAAAATGACAACTGGTAAGAAATACTGGCAAGGCTAGGAAACCTTAGAGCTTTTTTATTCACTCCACATGTTTTTATCTTCCTGGTGCTGTGATGATGCTGCGATGCTGATTTTGTTTGTATTCAGGCCAAGAGGAAGAAATATTGAGTGCACACAGATGATGTAAACATACAAAGAGGTAGAGCAGAAGTAGTGGGCTCAACAGAAAGTTTACTAGTCTCATCAATGCAAGAATGAGTTGTATAAGAGTATCTTGTTGCTGTGGTCAGTCTCTGCTGAAACTTGACATTACCTTAAAAATTCCATGCTGAGTGAAGAGTACTTCCCTACCTGTGCATGGCTAATCACAGATGATGGAAATACCTCAGCAGGACTTCAAAATCTTAGTGATCAAAAGACAAAAACGGCAAAGACTAAAAGACACGGAAGAAGCTCCCAACTTTTTAAAGTGAATTCATGATAAAACCATTAAAAGTTGGCCACTGTTCCTGTACGCAAGTTCTGTCTGTGAGTTATTGTGAAAGTTATTGCTCACCACTGGGCTAAACAGACAATTTCCTCCCCTGAAGCACAAGTAGCATTAGCAGTGTAGTGTACTAAGAGCTTCTCCCACTTGTGATTAGTATCTCAGGCTGAGATACATATTCACAGCCAGAAAATATGAGACTTTCTTAAGCATCTAACAAAACATAAAAATCACAAAATGCAGATGCTGCTGGTAGGTGTCAGGGTTGTCTGCCAAAGCACAAGCACAAGTTACAGGGTGAAGAAACAGGTTAGATGTTAAATTACAATTGATCAGAGGCATTAGCATGCAGCTTGTCTTTGATAATTCTGACATATTAGCCACAATGTAATATTGCCTGACTTATACACATCAGGTACTTGTTTGATAAATATATGTTTTACTTATCTACAGGTTTAAAACAGTCTTATTTTACTCTTGGATTTAAAAAAGAAAAAAAAGAAAAAGATTACGTGGCTCATAATGTGTGTTTTGCTTTTGTCCTGATTCTCTTTTTTTGGTTTGTACGCCTACTAAATACTATTAACTGCTAGTTGTTTCTAGATCAGGTTTTGTTTGTCAGGTATTTTTACACTTGTTACAAGATATTCACAGTCGTGTCCTTTTTTGGTTGTTTTCTGTTGGAATGAGTAGTGCAAAAGTCTTAAGTTTCCATCCATATTTAACGAAAATTTTAACAGGATTTTCAGAAAATCAGCAACACAAAATTTTAATGAATGTACATTTCTTTGGGATGCCTCGTCTGTTTTCACTGCACTCTTGCATTTTGCTTTTACCGATACACCAACTTTTCTACTTCAGCAAAGCAAAAAAAAAATATATATATACAGTATTACGACCATTCAGGGCTTTTTATACACAAATTGAAAATACTCATAAAACAGGTGAAAGACACTTCACACCATCATGGTGTAGTACTATGTAACAGTAATAGTGCTCTAGGTAGAAAGGAGGCAGTGAAGTCTTAATTAACCCAGAATGTATAAAAGATAAGTCTTACTTAAAATGCAATGAGAAAGATTTGTGCAAGTGTAATTAAAAATCGATCTGACTATTTCTCAGATCTGAGCCACAAAGTCCAAGTCTTTCTTCATGAAACCAGACTCAAATCAACATCTAATTCAGAGTTCAGGTAAATAATTCAGCACTGAAACAAAAGCGTAAAGTGGTCATAACTGTTTGTGATCACAATATTACCAATAAAGCAAAATGTGCCACTCTCTTTGTGGATTACAAACCTCTTTAGCCAAAACCATAGAGACGACCAGTCACTCTCCCGCCTGATTCATTATGACGAGAGCCTCTCGGACAGACAGGAGAGCCATGCTCAGCTTCTACAACCACATCCATTTTTTCTAAAATTTCAAAAGGGCTTGAGAGTTGTAAGTGGGGCGGCCTAAATGAAACACCTAGGATGTGAAGTGTTACATAGGAAATGTGTGAATCGTCTCTTAATAATATAATATATTGATAGTGCAGTGCAATAAGTGCAGGGGATTGGTGACTGAAGAATTTTCCTCTTCAAAGACAAAGAAACATTAACAAAAACTTGGTATCCAACGTGTCAGTCTGGTTGAAGAGTATCCATTACTTAATATACACCCACACTTAGAGCTTAGCCGCAACATGAAAAATTACCACTTAAGGGGAAAAATAAACGTATAAAGCTGGTCTGTGGAGCAGGCGGTGGAAGGTTGCCGTCTAATTGCTGGAGGGGAGAGAAACCATGTTAGAGTAAACAAAGTCTGATCGATGGTAGGGATTATATCAGAAAGAGCCTTTGGCCTTTGGCCAAGATGAGCAAACACACTGGTCTCTGTCTCTGCTACAGATGGAAAAAATAGCCAAGGCAGAAAGCTGGTGAGTTAAAAGCATTATATTTCACAGAGGGGGGAGCAGATAAAGCGTAGTACAATGCCAGATATGACATGTAGCCAACTATATCACGTCTTGGCTGTTTGTATCAGACAGAAATGCCAGTAGATAAGAGGGCAATGTTGTGAGTTTGATGGAAGGCTGTTCCAGCTGGGGACTTAGCTTTGGGTCAGACTATACTCCCACAGCGCTGCAGTGCTGTATGTGAAACCCCTCCATCACCACACGCACAAGTTCAACGCGCTGAGCTGGTCACAGCCGGGAAGAAATGTATTCTGTATACTCCCTGGCTTCCATGTGGCAATTGCAATTCACATAAGCCACTTAAAGACATCTGCAGAGGGAGAGAAAAAGGTATAAAACTGAGAGAGGCTTTCGAGTTATTGGAGACTTTTAAACACCGCATCATGCAAGGGTTTCCTTTTTTCCCCAAGTCTTGTAAATTAGTTCACTCCATTGCCTTTAAAACCCTTGTTAAAAAGGTATTAAAACTGAAAATAACAATTCATTACCTGTCTAAAACATGTTTAACTCAAAGATGTAATACGACCAAAAGTGCTTTGGTCTCAGTTGCAAGGATTAAAAAATAAATAAAAATGGCAAGGTATATGTAAAATGTAAGCTATTCTGTCTGAGATGTCATTCAGCACAAAAGGAATTCGAATGACTTTTGAATCCATTTAGTGACTCATTTTAATATGTGATTTATATTAATGGCCCGTGTATTGCTTTCTCCACATCCAACAGGGCTGTGTTCTGCTAAATTTCTACATAATATTCATGTCGATAAGCAGGTGACAACTTGGAGAAAAGGACTGATTATATTTGCTAATCCCCAAAGAAATTAGGCGAGATTGATGAAAGCGTGCATATACTCCACACAAAGCCTTGGGAGTCTCTAAAAGCTGTTACCATGGTGGTATCCCATTAGAATAACAAACATTTCCTCTGGATGTTTAACATCGCTTCCCAGTGAGCACAGCCCTCCCTAAACCTCCCCTCTCTCCCTCTCGCTCAAGCACCTGCCTTCACATTTTCCACTTCTAAAATTCCACTAGCCACTTGGAAAAAAAGAGAAGAAAAAAAAAAAAGAGAGGGATGAAATATGAAATGCAGTTACGAGAAAACTTGAGTGCCAAAAAAAGGACTTTTCTTCAAACCCGTAATAACCTTCCATGGGAATAAGGAGAAACTTAAAAAGAATAACACTTCCCCTTGATTTTCTACTCCTACCACTTTTTTAAGCAGGCAGTGAATTTCCTGGAGTGATAAGGGCTTAGCCAATGTAATCCTCAGAGGACCCTTTTCTGGCATGCCAGGAATCAAGAAACCTTTCCCTCTTGAAAAAAAAAAGGAGTAGAAAAAGACAGAGAGGGAGGCAACAGTAGGTTGGGGAACAAGGAGGAGAGACAGCCAGCATGCCATCTCCCCCACATGCTGGTGAATGCAAATGAGTGTGTGGAAAGAGCAGCCGGACTCGCCTCAGCTGGAGATCAACAGACGAATATTGATATCACAATGCAAGGGGCTTCCCTGACTCAGACAGCAGGGGCCACCGAGGATGCTCTAATTGGCCTCACGCACCCATAAATGTTTCACGCAGATTGATTCATTATCAGTTTGCTCGACAGGCTGGGTGGGCCTCGTAAAAGTGTACCATCTTGAACTAGCGGCATGTAAGTCACTGTCACCGCGGCAGGACAGAATAGATCATCCCAACCTTTCACTTCAGATATTGAAATGAGAGCCAGAAACATGACTTGCCACACTGCAGGACTACTTCTCTTGCATTTCAAAACGCGGGAGTAGAAGGATAGTGCAATGATAGGTGACAGAGCAAGGAAAAACATCAATAATTTACGAATGTCTCTTCTGTCAAGATATGCCAAGCTATGATGTGCTGCCTTTTTTTATTACACCAGATGTCAAAGCTAGATAGAAAGTTTGAGGTATAAATATTCTCTTGATTAAGAAGCAACTCTATGTTCAAAATGAAAAGGATTCCTTCTGTAATGTCATGCAAAATAGATCTAAAAGTTGAACTAATAAATCCATATACTGAGATATGGTTTACATTAATGGCCATTTAAAGGCTTCTGTATCATTATAAAAGCTTACACTTAATATCTACTGTCTTCCGTCTCCTAATGTGGTTAAACTGACGTTTTTGAACAGTAATAAATGTGCACAAATTATTCAAAAGCCCACAAAAACTATCTGCCTGTTAAAAAAGAACTGCATGCTTCACAAACATGCAGATCTGATGCAGATCACTGGCAGCCATTTAAGAGCCGTGAGAAAGGCAGTTGAGCATCTCAGCTTCTCGCTGGGTGGTTGGTTACATGTGGTTGACACATTTGCATCTTCAAAGATGCACACAGACAAACTCAATATGTGTGAGAATGTCTGGGCAGCATGTGGAAAACCCCAGTCCTTCCTCTGAAGAGGCTTCCTCCCCCTCTCAAAGACTATACCACGTTTTAAGCTCCTTTATCTGTCAAGCAGTTGCTTCAACAGAGAGTTGTAAACAATCTGCTTGGACTGGATTTACAGAAAACAGTTGCTGTATACCGTGCAGCACTGTCTGCTCTGCGCCAAACCGAAAAAGGCGCTGCAGGAAACTACAAATCAGGAGCCATTACACAGCAACAAATATGACAGGAACAGTGCTGCACATTATTAGAGCTCCAAAAATCATTCACTCAGTGTCTCTTCCAACGAACGTGAACAATGCAAGCAGAGTGCGCATTGTACAACAGAGCAGGAGACTGCTCCTCTGAATTGGGGGTAAATTACAAAAGAGGCCTGTGCAAATTAGATGTGATGGCTTCATAATATATCTGAAGCGTCAGCTTGTCCAGAAACCTATCCCCAGGCTACACTCACGGATCGACGCTTTGAACTTCCAATTGTTCCTGTCAAACCACAGCAATCACCACGCTGTAAAACAATCGTTCTAGCATTACAAAATGCACACAATCAATGTTGACTCAGTTGTTGGCAACAGGGTTACCAACTTAAACTATGGTTTCATATCATGATGTATTTAATCTATATCTGCAAGGAACACAGATATCCCATTTGGCTTTAAAAAAATTAAAAAAGTGTCAACTTCTGAATGAGGTCCTGGGAAATGATGGCCAAGTATTGTACTGAAGTACAAGTTTAAGGTACTTTACTTGAGTCTTATTTTTTTCATGACACTTTCTTCTTCTTCTACTCCGCTACATTTCAAAGAGAAATTTTGTACTTTTTACTCTACTACATTAACCTGACATCTTTACTTACTAGTTACATTACAAATTATTTTTTGCAAATAAACACATGCAGTTTATAAAATATGAGGTTTTATTATAAATTAAACTACCCAACAATATAAGGGCCTACAAGTCCAGCTGAAATAAGTATCCGATTAAACACTAAGTTGATTGACAGAATTGTTTGTATCGTTTCCTGTTTCTAAAATGTGAGGATTTTTTTGCATTGAGTACTTTTACTTTAAATACTTTAAGTACATTTTCCTGATGATACATTTACTTAAGTAACATTTTCGATGCAGGACTTTTACTTGTAAGAGTATTTTCACAGTGTGGTATTAGTACATTTACTTAAGTAAAAAATCTGAATACTTCTTCCACCATTGGTCCTGGGAGAAGTGTTGGTAGTGGGTTTTTAATCCTGAGAGACCATTTGTTACAGAGGGCGGAAGAGAACTAGAGGGAAACAGCTGTATATCAAGAGGAACCATCCAGAACTGTGTTCCCTTCTGATACTCATTTGGTGAGGGAATATATTCCTAGTGCTATCACAGCTCCATAAGATTACAGGACAGAAAAGACATATAAACAGAAACAGAAATCCCACACAGCATGTGTGCAACTGCTGGTCGATCTTATATTACAATATGACCTCTTACTCATGCATAAATTAGCTTGCAAAGAACTAAATTACCTTTACAATTTGGGACACCTAGGTGGTACTGGTAGTAAGGTGGTACTGGGTGCCGTTGGTCAACAATACTGTAAGCGATTGCGAGCTCGGCAGACTAAAGATGGGGCTAAACCCAGGCGGGATGTCAGGGTCAAACTCCTCCGTTGAACCGGAAAAAGTGACCACAATGGTTCAATAGAGTGAGACTCAAAATGGAGCCTGAGCAAGAGAAGCAGGAAGAAAGAAAAAAAAAAATGCTTCCTGTAAAAACCAGCTAAAAATATGTACTCACAACATTAAAGCATCTTCTCATCCAGTCTTATTTATATTTCCCAACAAGGGGTGAGCAATATACATAGGATGTCTAGTTGCGATGCATCAATATTGTCTCCCAACTGCACCTGCTACATAATTAATACACACACTGACATGACATGGATATGATATGACAAGGGTATCAGAGGCAAAGAGTTAGAAAAAGAGAGAGTGTATGCATTTTTCATGAAATGGAGAGCTCCCCAGCCAAAGTTCTAGACATGATGTTTCAGTTTCAGAGACGAAAAGGGGCAAGGAGGGCAAGAGAGGCAAATACGTGGGTGTATGAAAACAAACCTGAAATGTCTTATGCAACTGTATTTATCCTAATATGTCCACATCTCTGATCACACATCCAGGTTGCCTTTGATCAGCCTTTGCCTCTCCCTTTGGATATCTGTTCGGGTCTGCACAACCGCAATTGTTATATATCCTCTCATCTTTTTACTTACACTGATGTCTCAACATTTGGTGGGTTGTAACATTACTGCAGCTACTGATACTTAATAAAAGTGAAGGCTGGATATCTTAAAAGGGTAAAGTTTTCCATTTCTTTCACCATTTCTCCTCAGATCGGTGAAGCTATAAATAGCCTTCATTTCTGGCTCTGTGGAGAAAAAAACAATAACCCTCTCACAGGTGTAGAGAAGAATTCATTTTACAGTGTATTTGGACAAGGCTGCTCTGCTCTGCCACTGGGAGAGGAACCTTACAGGGGCCATTCCTCCTCATTCAGAGCCATTACCACCCCACTGTCAGTCTGTCCCCTCACCCATCACAGAGCAGCCCCACAGCCCATCTCAAACCTCACAACTAAATCACATTCTACGCACAAACGGCCGGGGCCATACAGCATCTACTGTATCTAATGTAATCTGTCCGTCTCCTGTGTGCGTGCACACACACACGCACACGCACACACACACACACACACACACACACACAGTCTGTGGAAAGGCAGGCCAACATCTCAGCACCTCAATCATGTATATTTCCGCCGTGTGTGGTGAAACAAGAGTTGTTAATGCAAATCAGAAATCAGGATGTTCCTCCATAATTGGAGCTTTATCAGCTCATTAAGAAACAGGGAGGCATCGCTGAAATAAGCATGCAATATTCCTATTAAAACCGCTAAAGGAGAGAGCACTTAGAACATATCAACACAAGTCCTTGGGAGAGAGAGGGAAGCAGCTGTGATTGATAAGGTTACTATCTTGTCAGCAAAAAAAAAAAAAAAAAAAACATAAGGGAAGCAGCAATTTAGCAGAGAACAGAGTGAATGTTCTCAGGTGGCCCTGATGGCCATTTGTCTGCCCATCACGGTTATAATTCCCGATACAAGATGGCACATCTGATTAAAACTTTGACAGATTTATTATTACAGTTGTTTAACCTCTTTATAATCAAATCATGTTAGGGGTTCAAGGAGACTCTCTCCCACTGAATTAATCATTTTATCTTGATTTAAGTTCTTACCCAATGCAGGCACATTTCCTGTTTATATCAGGCAACATTCAGAGTCAAGGGTACAAGGGGGGGGGTTCTTAAATAAAAATAATATGAATCAGGCCACTTTTTGCACTTCAAGTCGTTTATAAAGAAACACAATAGAAAACTGCTTTGAACAGCCATTATATTGTGTATTGTGATTATAGGGTACAAAGTTGGTATTTAACCCTTATCTGGTCCACTAGAATAGTCAAGCATTTGTGGTACAAATTGTACTGTTACCACTCATAGATGTGACTGGCAGGACACAAATGTACTACTATTAAAGTGAGTGGGCAAAGCCGAATTAACAGCACAGTTGTGACAGACAGAGAGGGTGACATGCTGGCATATTGTGTTTCATGTACAGTAATTGTTGCAGCTCAAAGTACTCATGGGTGAGATCGTAGCGTACAATATGACGATGATCGAAGCACGCCATTGGGATTACAGGGAGAGGACTGTCATTAGCTACAGTACGTTGATGATTGAGTAACGCTTTCTTACTACTGCAGAGGAAAAACAACCGCAAACTCCTTCAGTAAAATCAATATAGTTTGAGCTGTCGGAATGCAAATAGCGACTATTCTGGCAGCATGACACAGGATGATGCACCATTGCTTATTCTTGCTCCATTCAATGTCATCATTAGCCTTTACAGTGTCAAATCCGCTCAATAAAGGGCATTATTTCCAAAAGGATAAGCGCAGCATTAATCCTTTTATGTTGCTTTCAGCAGGATGGAGTCTCCTAATATTAATGTGCTAGGTGTCAAGAGTGAGATGGCTAATCCTGATAACTCAGGATGTACAGTCATCTTGGCAGATGGCTATCTGCCCTGGACTAGCACTCCTAATAGGCGCAGGAACAGGATGTGCTTTTAAAGCTGCACTTCCCCAACGTCTTCTTCAAAGAAAACGATAATTTTCAACGGGGCTTTCTGAACTAAGAAGATAAGCCAGAGAACGGGGGAGGACAAAATAAAAATGATGCTCGCTTCAGAGAGGAAAAAAAGCTTCCTGATATAGTCCTAGCTCCCTCTTTAAAGCTGACACCTAGAACATACAGTTTATCAATTATACATGAAGCCAGAATCCATCTTCTGTTGGCAGCTTGTTTGGATCCGGCCCGAGCCCTCTCAGTGTTGAAATGTGTCTGGGAGCCCCCGTCCCTCCTGTCGCCTTTTTTTTTTTTTTTTTTTTCCACTCGCAGCCTGTCCTTAAATCAATCCCTTTTTAGGCCAGAATTTATTTTTCCTGTAACTAATCTGTCTTGGCAAATGATGTCACATAAGCGGGGAGAATGACAGCCTGATGTCTATGCGGCGAACATCAACCTTGCTCCAGCAGCCTCCTCCCAAGGTGAGTAATCATGCTGAGGAGCGGTGCAGTGTGTGGATGCCAGCCAGAGTCCAAACAAACCCAGAGTCTGTTGCTCAAGATAAACAAACCAATTAGGGGAAAGGCATGTTATTCCTCAGTTGGTGGGATATTTGCTAGATGGAAAATAATCAATGCATTCGTATTTCCACGGGGTGAAGCTGAAAAGTCCTGAGCAGAATAAAATCTAGGCAGAGAGGGAGAGTAAAATTATTCATTAGAAAAATAAATAATGGGACTAAACTAGCTACTAGTCATGTAATTAATCCATGCAGGCTCAGTGGAGAGAGGAGAGCACAGAGGGGAAGATTCATCATAGCTTTTCGCCCCCCTCGCTCCCAGGGATACATGCCCTTCTTGTGTGGATGAGTCAGCTTACATCTTCTGACAATTGTGAGCCAAGGGCTTTGTCAAAAGGAACCACAGTTATTGTTTTGATTGGTTCCCCCTTGTTATGTTGGGAGCGCAAAATGCTTTCAAATGTGATTGTGCCACTGCATCTGAAAATAAGGCACGCACATATAAAACATCAAAAAGGAAGATGTCTGCTTTTTATTTGGCACTTTGGTGCTCTCCCTGGCTTCTCCTCCATATTGGAACAAGCAGCCCTATCAGTAATTGCAGAGAGCGGCCCTGCTGGCCAGCCAAAGCATTAGACGACTGGGCTCACGGTGCATGACATTCAAGCTGGCCAATAAGGAAGGACATGCTAATCAAAGTGGCTCTGGCCTCGCCATCACAGTGCGACTGGAGGACTTTGCCTAGTCGGGGCGGATGTGCAGCTGCTCTGGCTGCATTTCCACTCTGCCCCCTCAGGGCCTGGGCACCAGGCTAACCACTGGCACATTGGTGTAGATGCCAGGGAAGAAAAAAATGGCGGAGGCTAACAACGCCACACATGAAAAATAAATCACAGCCAGCTTGTTAGCATGGATACGAGAGAGGGACAGAGGAAGAGAGAGAGACAGAGAGAGGAAAGGAAGGGGAAAAAAAACTGGGTTAAGAGATTTAATGTGCTGCTGAAAATCTGACACATGCCAGAGGTCCACATGTTCCACCAGAGCAATGGCAGCCCTGCCGGCTAAGACTCAATAAAGCCTCCAAAAGCTGCTTACAATATACACTTGAGAAACAATAGATAAGGTCAGAGTACGAGCCTATGTCTGAGTGGGACCATATATGAAAAATAAACAGCACTGCATGTGCTAACCCCAGACATGCTTACTGAACGAAACAGGCAAAAAGCAGTTTGATTCTGCAGTGAAACCATTTGTCGTTTAATCAGCATTTGTCAAGCAAATGCACCACACATATCCTGAATCCAGCCTCTCAAATTCAGGGTTTTGTTGCTTTTTATATATACTGTGCTGCATGTATAATTGTAAACTGAATATCTGGACTGTTGGTCGGACAAAACAAGTATTTTGGCATTACTTTGAGTTCTGGGAACTAGCAACGTGGATTTTTGAATTATAGACCTGACGATTAATAAAAATAAAAAAATTATTAGTTGAAGCATTTTTTTTACTGATACATTTTCAGGTACATGAGTAAAATGCTCTCTAAAGTTTTAATCATTCAACATTTTGGGAAATACACTCATATGCTGCCTTGCCAAGAGTTGGATGAGAACATTGATACCACACTTATATCTGTCCATTGAATATAAAGCTATAGCCAGGAGATGGTTAGCTCAGCTTAGCATAAAGACTGAGAGAAGGGGGAAACTGCTAGCTCGGCTCCGTCAAAAGGTAAAACGAAATCTGTCTACTTGCATGTCTAAAGTTCACTAATTCACACATTAAATGTTGTTTGCTTGATTTGTATGTAAACCTAATTGTTGGTGGGCTCAGTGGGAGTGTTCTCATCATTGAATAGTGAATCCAAGAAGTTAGTGCTGCCGGACAAGAAATAATCCTGCATGTAACACCCCATAAAACCACAACGGACAGAGGAGAAACTCGTGTATCAGTATGCAAAGTAAGGCTATGGCAGGAAAAAAATGCTGGCCATTAATAGTAGGAAAATTGAGGTGTGATATAATGGAAATCTTGAGAATTATAACTTAAATGAATGAATTATCAAATCATTACAAAATATTATATTATCCTCAGAAGTCATTAGTCTCTTTTAAAAAGGAAAAGAGAGAAAAAAAATTACTGGCAGTTTAAAATGGATCAAGGCCAAACTGGCAGAAGGAAGATATGCAAAAGCTTATTACAGACCATAAACAAATTACAGCGACATAAAAGGGAAAACTTAAACCTTGCAGAAGGAAACAATTCTCAAAGAACAGTGTCCAGCATCTGCTGCACAGAGATGCACATCTGTGGTGATTTTTTAAAGGCCACTTTCGGAAACTGTCATGCCTACTCGAGTGCTGCGGATGGTTTGTGATGAGGAGAATGTTCAAGTAATATTTATTCAGTTGAGGCTTCATGCTGCAGTGTTAAAATGTAACAGTGTCTGACACTTAAATCTACTTAGTATCTTTGCCCAGGAGACACACTATCCTAAAGCGTCTGCGGTTTCATCATGTGAATCTTAATCAGATACTTAGCCAGTAGAGCAGGTTTTTACTCTCCCTGGTGAGAGTATCAAC
Source organism: Percina caprodes (assembly GCA_013375575.1). Lineage (NCBI taxonomy): Eukaryota > Metazoa > Chordata > Actinopteri > Perciformes > Percidae > Percina > Percina caprodes. Next base: position 12,711 of record JABXJD010002301.1, on the reverse strand, counting down.
ACATGGCCATCAGGCACAATTCACGGCCGCAAAGTGGCTATTTATTTTCTGCTCAGCATTACTTGACAAATAATTACTCAGTCTATTCAATTAAGCCATAGAACTCACACAAAATGGTCACAACATCCCAGTGTAGGACTGAAACATTATTCTTGGTCTCATGAATAAAAAGGCACACACACACACACACACACACACACACACACACACACACACACACACACACACACACACACACACACACACACACACACACACACACACACACACACACACACACACACACACACACACACACACACACACACACACACACACACACACACACACACACACACACACACACACACACACACACACACACACACCGAGAGCTTTGATGTAGACGGAGCAAAGGGACAAGGTGATGGAAAGTAGAAATATCATTAAGTCTGAACTATTTCATCCCTTTTACAGCAAGGCAGAGGAAAACAGACTTGTTGCCGGTGGAGCAGATGCAACCAGTAATCCGGGGTGAAAGGACATGATGTTTTCCCTGCTGAAGAAGAAAAACTGTTTCTACAAGGTAACGTGGGTGTACAAGGAGAGAGTCACTCCATGCTGGAAGAGTAATATGGACTACAGCCTGGAAGTCTGCCAGAGTCCAAAATGCGTCCCCTTAAGAGGCAATTACTCAAGAAACAGTGGATTAAAGTTTTTTTCCCCCACTGTTGTTGTTGTTCAAAATAAGATGCTAGAAATAAATACTCCCAAAATAAAGCCAGCACAGCCCTGCCAACTTTTAAGTATTTCCACACACATTTATTCAAAATAAATAAATAAAAATAAATCACAGAAATCTAAACCAAAATAGATGCCATTCAATGAACTGAATGAGAACTTTCCCTCCATAATAACAAAATTAAATGAACCTTGGCATCCTGTAAACTTTCTCCACAACAATTTTCAAATCTAGTTGCTTTTGCTAAACCTTACTGTGTTTATGTTGTAGTTGAATAAATAAATTGAACAATTGGCAGTGGGCTGACGAACTAGGTACTGGACAGGTTTTTGTACACATTTTGTACTGTGTTGTGTAGTTTACGTCCGTATTTCAATGTTATACAACTTTATACTCTAACTACTCCAATGCGTTTCAAATATTGTATTTTTTACTCCACTGCATTTTTTTGAAAGCTATCATAAATTACCTTGTAGATTATGATTTTACATAAAGCATTTGATCATCTTATAAATATATGATGCATTGTTCCAGGATACCAACAGTATTATGATCTAGTTAAAGTTAGCTACATCTTGTCCACCTACATAAAAAAAAACAGTAATAATAATCCAGTAATCTAATGCCTTTATAATAATAACAATCTGCATAACAAGTACTGTTACGTTTGACACTTAAAGTTAAAGCTATTATGAGTAGGATTCAAAAATTTCTGACTTTGGTGTCTCCCAGTGGTTTTATTAAAGACGCTTTGGGACACTAAAATGAAAGAACTAAACAACACAAACTGCATCCATTTCACTCCCGAGCTGTATTCGAAATCCCTCCCTTCTTTCCTCATTATATAATGGACACTTTACTTGTCCATTACTTTACTTTAAAGTACACTTTAGAGTAAAACATTTGTGACATCATTTTACATCAAAACCTGAGCTGTTGAGTAATACCATGTATTTATAAAATGGGATGCAATTCATTGTGGGATTATTAGCAAAAAGTGGTTTGAATGATATGGACAGTACTTTATAGTGGATTAATTTCACACTTAATGCATACATTTCACACACAATAAAATACAGTACAGACAGTCCATACAGTGTGTGTAGTAAATCCAAAGTGATTTCAGAACAGCTTAGGAGTGTGGTTTTTCTATGAACATAAACAGATGCAATAGTTTAGAATGCAGTACTTAAGCAAAACATCCAAATCAGGAGTAAGGATAATTGTAAACAACCTAAATAAATCCCACAGACGAGTAAAAGCCACAGGATGTCTCTGCAGCCTGCATCGTTTGGCCTCTCCACCCTAATTTACCATGCTCCACCCACTCACGCCTGTGGAGCTGTCTGATCCTCCAGCAGAGCTGGGCCAGCCCATACGTCCCACTGGCACGGGACGCCCCACCATGAGCCAATCACCAAGCCTGCACTCCTGACAGCTCATTACCACTCAATTAGGCAGGTGCACCTCCACGCACAGCCTTCTGACAAATACAGCCCTCCCAGATGCATGTTTAACATTCGAGAGAATTATATAGTGACAGCAAACACTAAACGCCTCACCCTTATCACTTGATTGCCTCAAGATTTAAATCCTATAATTGGCCCAGGCCAGCAGGAGAAAAAAAAAAGCCAATAAATATGATGCAGTCGGCTTGTAATTGAACAATTATGAATTCATATTCATAAGATGCTTGCTGGCAATTACAAAATGCCATCTGATTAGACACAATTTGAAATGACATTGTGCCATGCTAAAGACACTGTGGTGTCAGCCTAATAAAGAGAATACACATCATAGCAGTTGCTCGCCCACCAACATGACCCTCCAGAGATGGCAGACATGCTGACACAGTGGCTTGGCCGGTGATGGACGGGACTTGGCACCCATCGCTCTTTGTCCCCTAAACCTACTGCTCACACTCATTCGCATGGAAAAATAACACCACCAAGGCTTGACTTTCAAATTTTAACACCACTGGGCACAGATTGTGCACATAACAAAACACAAGCAAGGCGAAAAAATGTTGATCCCTTGAGAACAGATTCTAATCAAGATGAAATGATTTACAAATCTATTTAATAAGGCTTGCCAGAAGTCAAACTTGGCATGTAAATGCGGTGGGGATTAAATTTCATCGGCAACCAAGACTGTAACTGATCGCCTGCAGACAAAGGGGAGCCTGCCAGTCCCCCCACCTCTTTCCTCCCTCTTTCTCTCCACTGCCTGCATTTTGCCTCGTGATCCCTCCCTGGCTATATGGAAGGACAGGGGCAGTGCAGAGTGGCGCAGTACAGAGAAAAGAGGAAAGAGAAAAGCTAGAAAAGGAAAGGGTGGAAGGAGGGAGGAGATGGAGAGAGAGGAAGGGAGAATTATTGGAGATAAAGTGCAGTGGTGTAAGGGAAAGTAGAAGGAGAGCGTAGGATAGAAAAGGATAGAGGAGGAGAAAACTCAAGGTCAGCGTGAGGACAGTTTGGTCCTCTGAGTTGGACAGAGACACAGCTGCAGTCACCTCTGTGCTAATCAGCCCTTCGGCTGGCTGATGAGATGTCAGTTAGTTGGGTGTAGGAAAACCTCTTCGCTTTTGGCTGCAAATTGCAAGGACTGGTGGGGCGGAGTAACAATGTGTGTGTATATATGTGTGTATGCGTGCCACTCCAGAGTGTAAGCAGGCTGACATGCTGCTTGTGGTGCCAGTATTGCGCTTTTTTCTGCTTTTGCCCTCCCCTTCGCCTCTTTTTCTTGCATATTATGCTACGGTGACTGAAGCTGAACTCAGCTTTCCCCTGCAGTGAGGGCAAGAATACAACTGCCAATTAATGCTATATGCAGTGTGCCAGTGTTAACAGTGTGAGGCATTCTACATCAACTTGCTGCGCTGTGTGAAAAAAAAAAGGTTGGCTAGCTGTTTTCCTCAGGCGAGGCTAAACCTCTTGCAGGCTAATGGGGATAGCGCTATTAGCTGAAGGCGTAAACGAACAGCGTCCACAGCTGTGATCAGGTTTGTGACCTAGCAGCACTGCAGCTTGTGTCTCATTGGGTGAGTTTTGTGTATCAGGCCAGTTGGCAGAGGCGAGTGTCTCCTCCGTCTATCCTTGGGTTATTTCTGACCATCTGTACCCAGTCATTAACAGGCCTTTTCACAGTCAATTGTCTTGTTTGTCTCCTCTTCTTCATATCGGTTACTTGCTACGTGCAAGACCATGAAATGGGCCGAGCACTTTCCTGAATGTAAATGGCATAAGTTAGGAGGGGCCCATTTTATAAGACGAGGCTAAGGAGAGCTGTGGAGCCATAGGTTAATTCGAAGTGGCATCTTGGAGGATGCATCAAGCAGTGGAGATCAAATTACAGGGCAAAGCGCTCAGTGGTAAGAAAAACAAGCCAGTGGTATGCTGCAGAATGTGTGTGTGCATGCTGTGTGTGTTTAGCAGCAAGTGTATGTGTGTCTGAGAGACTGGAGAAAGAGAGAGAGGGGGGAGCAAAGAAGACAGCAAAAGGAGAGGAGAAGAAGGAGGAGGAGGGGGTGTCCACAGAGGGCCAAGGGGATGGGAATGGAAGGAATGAGGGAGTGAAGAGAAGGAGAAGAGGCTAACTGGGCCAGCACGCACACATCACCCCCACCAATTAGAGTCACTCATCTCTCCTTCACACAATACACCACCCTCCATTTCTGATGTTTACAATCGTCGGGGAAAGAAATAACTGTAAACATCACTGCAGCAGCGATGGCATTCAACAAAAAAGACAGATATCCTCTCCCTGAAATGCGTTTAGCCATTCCTTCTTCCCCCTCACGCCTTTGTTATTGGTCTTTGTGCAACGATTTGCCTAAGGACCCAGATTTCCTAGCAACAGCCTGCCACCAAACATTTGGCAGGAGTTCAACATTCTCTTTCTTTTTGAGAAATGGCAGTGCTGCCTCCCTGCTCTGCGTCTGCCACCAGCCCTGCTGCTGCTGCTGCTGCTGCCACCGCTGTTGGATGAGCCAGACTGGCTGCAAGAGCCTCTAATAATTCTGTTTTCATCCAATCACACCACATAGTAGCAGGCACCTTGAGAGCCTCTGCCAGGAATCATCAATCACCTCTTTAACACACATGCTCCAACAAACACAGACGCACGTGCAAGCAAATAACATGCTAACATACACACATGCACGGGTTTAGGTAATTACATTTACAGATTAGAGTGTACAAGACTGCGTATACCACCCAGCAGTTGTTTAATGAAAATCAACAAAGCACATTAATACACAGCAGAGGTTGGTACAGTGAGAGAGAGGGAGGGAGAAAATGTACAATCTGGCTGTAAATTGGGTAAATACATCTGAGTGCTCTCGACAAGGTTAATGGAGAGAAGAGGCCTTAGTGAACACCGGTCTAGACACGCCACACAGTATTAAGTGGGAATAGCTGTGGCAGTGTATCTGGCTAAGTACTTTAGAAGTGCCAATGGGACCCTAAAATACCGAGTGATCCCCCTGTTTTGACAAAGAGGCCCAGGAGGGACGCTGAAACGACGTTTGAGATTCCAAGCACTGACAAAACACCCATTTGTGGCCCTTCTATCCCCCCTCAAATCCCACGGAAGCTTTCCCTGCGCACAAGACTGTCGGATGTGGGCAAAACCCAACTGCCAATTTGCAGAGGATGTGCCGTGTTTGCTAATGCGAAGCAGAGGCTAAAAATGAGACCACACAAACTCTGGAGGATGGACTGACTGATCTGCTTTCTGGCACAAGCACTGACGACTTGTTTTATTTTTTTTCCTCATTTTTTTGGGAGGAGGGGGTTGTAATGTTTGTTTCTGCAACTGGGCAGCTAATTATGAAACCATCATTATTAGACTACAGTACACTCATGTTTAGAGGGCTTGTGGGCAACAGGAGGACCATTGTGAATTTCACTTGGGACAATATGCCAAGGAGTATGCTGATGGCTTGGCTATAATGCTGATTTATGCCGATAATGAACTGCTTAAAGATGTGGAATGCAGTGCAATTTCAGAGCTATCATCTTGACTCGAGATCAGAGAAAATGTTGATCTGCCAGAATTAAATTTAATCCCAAACAGTGAAACATGAGCATGGCAGGTCATCCTACTCCAGAAGCTGTAAGTGAAGACATTACCTCAGTGGTGCAGCTTGAGTGTGTGTTTGAATGTCAAAGCACACATCTGTCCTGTTCAATCTGTGTGTGTGTGTGTGTGTGTGTGTGTGTGTGTGTGTGTGTGTGTGTGTGTGTAGGGGGAAGATTGTGAAGGAGGTGGTAAAGCCGAATGAACTTGAATAATCAATTTTCACACTTTCATAGCACCTGTTGGCTTGTCTTCACGTAGAAAGAAATGAATGAATGCATTACATGTACAACAATTTCACACTGTGCTGCAGTTTCGTGGGGGAAAATGGGGAGAACGGAGCTGTATTGTCTCAATAGGTAACAGATCATTTCACTCAACAAAGGACGAATTGATATATTGACAATGCAAATGAGCGCACAGGCATTTCTTGAATAAAGCCTCTTAACATTATGTCCTCTTCTGGCAATAGTTGGGGAACAGTCATTTTGAATGTAGAAAGTCTCACTTACTGCAATATAATAGACCTTGGCTTTCTTCACCAGCTCCCAGTTGCTGTCCAAGTCCAGGTGTTTTTCCTTTTTGTAGCAGTTTGCCGCTGCCAGGTTAGCAACAAGGGACCTGCCGAGACAGACCCCATAAATCTTCCACCTCGCTTATCATCCATCTTAATTTTCTCTCACTCGGGGCCTAGACTTTCCTTTGTTCTTTCTCAATATAAAAGGATGATAATGGTTTCTTAGAATGTCTGAACCAAGGTAAAATAAAGTGATCTAGATGTCTTTATATTCTTTCTTTAAAAAGAAAGAGGATTATCGCAAACACCAAGAAAGAGAGATTAAAATAAGCAGAGGGATTTTCTAAGCTAACAATGAGCAACAAATTATTCATATTATCACATGTAAAAGTGGTCCATTGCTAACAAAAGGTGGAAAAACAACAGAAAGGCATTACTAAATGAACACTTGAGCTGAGTAGTGAGTAGGGAGCAGGAAGTGATGGGGGTGGCATTATCTTAACATAGCCAGTCCTTGTGTGCAGTCGCTTATGAGCGTCCATCAAAATGAGTGCAACCATCATCACTACTTAGGGGTAACTGTTAGGCGACTATATGACAGGTGGGTGCTGCTACAGCAAGAGGTCCATTCTGAAAATCTGCTCACCATGGTTAGCATCAAAGAAAAGAGTAACAGCGTGCTAAATTGATCAGAGTGCGGTGATGATGGCCACGATATGACAGCAGGATTAGGACTGCACTTGACCTGAGCTGCAGTAATGGACTCAAAAGGTTAGAACAAGCATGCCAGACAAAATGAGTGTCATTACTGAGGAAGTCCAACAGACAGGATTAAAGCTCAGCGCTCTTAAATATCAGCTAAATCTAATAATATCATATCTTTAGATATGATACTAAAACACTACAATAAGCTACTGGGAAACAAACAACTGATTGGTTCCTCCAGGAATTTGCAATTTTGCAAATTCTGCAACATTTGAAAAATCTTGCTATTACTTCACAAAACTGGTTCAAACTGGGAATTATTTTTGCCAGTTTCACCAATCACCAGTTTTCTACAGCCAAGCTAAAATAAAAACCAAGCATCGATCTCCATAATGACACTTCCTTGTACTGTAACTATGGTGACAAGGACAACATTAGCTAACTGCACATCCTATGTCATATGTTTAAATTGTTCACATATTACCACAATTTATTGCAAAAAAGCATACAATTGGCCAAAAAATGCTAAATCAATTTGGTTTGCATGAGCTCTGAGACCATGGAGGGACTCATTTATTGAACCTTTGTTTACAAATGTAAGAACTGAATACACTTATTTCTTAAAAATGTTATTTGTATGCAGCATCTTCACAGATCTCAGAATGGTCAGATTGAGTATGAGGGGGACTTTTTTTTTTTTTCCTTTGAAGATTTGCACTAATCAACGCCTGTGGTCTGACATACTGGCACCCAATCCTTCAAAGCCATCAGCCTTCCAATCTGGGCCTGCTGGCGACCTTTCCTCTGGCCTCCTGCGCTGTCTGTTAAACACCTGTAAGAAATATTACAGAGCTCGTCTCCCTTAGCACGGGACCTGACCTTTTCAGGTGTCAGAGTCACATCAAACAAGGCCCACTAAGACCATTCAGTGGGACCGGCTCCCGGGGCGGCCGAGGTCCCGCCGTTGACTGACTGACAACTCCAGTAGCAGCAGATTAAGGGCTGCAGAGGAGGAGGGTGTTTAGAGAAGGAGGTTATTGATCCACACCTGGTCTATCATGAACTGGAGCCCTCGCTGTTAGTGATGTATGTGTATGTGTGCACGCGCGCACACATACTGGCTTTGACCTCTGCTGTCTCTGACGTGCCGATGATGATGCTAGCATGAGAGTCGCCAGAGATGCTGAAGCCCCTTTACAGCCGAGAAGGCTGACAGGTGAGAGCTGGGATAGCCCAGCCATCTCGAACACATTGCTACTGTCAGCCTATAGATGGATGACAACCCACTGGGGCAGCAGAGACTGAGGGGGCCTGGAAAACACACTCAAGCTGTTCTTTTTCCTTTTGATGTGTAAGCTGAGCTATGATTCCCTGTTATGACTTCCAGCCCTGAGGAGTCAACTGCCTGCCTGAAGATGTAAAAATGAACCAGAAGGACTATTTCAAATCCGAGTAAGAGGGTCATTTCTTGGTCAGGGGTGACTGAAAGGTGGCTAACCTATTGTCTCCGGTGATACAGGCGGCACAGGTACCGGTCGGCTCCTCGCTTTGTTCATAGTAATGTGCGCCGACGTGGGCTTCTTCGGCCTTCTTCTTCAGGATCTCCCGAAGTGGTCAGTACCGATGCACCAAGAAAGTAGCCACCTTGGGGTTTCTGGATCATCCACTAGGAAAGAGAAAATAAAAACAGCAGTTACAGTGAGCTCAGTTTACAAAATATAAGTCTGTTTGAAGGGTCAAGTTCAGCTAAGGCAGATGGCATACAAACTGTAGCTTCACAGCAAACATACTGCTTGTGATATATGAGGGCTGCGAGCTGTCGTAAACAACCCAAGACCAATTCCACTCCACATAGAGACACTATTCTCATCCAAGCACTCCCTCTTCCATGTGTGCTAAAAACAGTCTCATCTCTTTATTTACACAAACCCCATAATTCAAGGCTCCATCCTACTTATGCAAACACAGACTGTGTGTGTGTGTGTGTGTGTGTGTGTGTGTGTGTGTGTGTGTGTGTGTGTGTGTGTGTGTGTGTGTTACCACAGAAACCTCCCTGAACTGCTCGTCGGCCATTTTTTTGGTCTTGACAGTCCTGATGTACTCAGTGACTTTTACCTGATGAGAGAAGGCTGCTCAAATTCTACAGCGCTCAGGTTTAACCTCCAAAGATTTATTGACGTGCAGTACGTGCTGCTGTTTGCTCGTTTTATTGCAGCCTCCTGTTTTGTTGCTGACGGGGGCCCCTTGTGAATGAGATGTTGCTGCTTTTGGGGATGACCTGTATATGTGTGAAATTAATCATTTCACGCGACCAAATAGCATCTCGGTGGGGGAAGAAAAATGCATTTTCATCACCCATCCAGAGATGCTCTCCCCTGTCATTTTGCACTCCCCCCCTTTGGTCTCTAGGTAACAGATGAAAAAAATAAATCAAATAAAAAAAATTACCCAGGAAAAATTCAAGCGTCAGGTATGTTTTTAAACCAAGGCTGCTAATTTACAATCATAGCTGACCTTGTGGCTTTTACCTGCTAACGAAATCAGGCTGCAAACAATGAATATTTTCACTTTTTTTTATGACAAATTCCCTCATAATAATTTAGCCTAGGGATATCTTCAAACTGCATGTTTCAAATTACATCCAAAATCCAAAAGATTCAGAAGTGATATAAAACAGCAAAGAGAGACGTTAAGTTTAGTAGTAGCTGCTTTAGGAATGATAAACTATTAAGTGATTATCAAAATAACAGTCATTTGATTTTTTTGTCAATGTCGACTAAGAATTTATAATTATTTATAATATCATATTACTTAGCTAATATTTTCAGCACCAGTGCCAACAAAATGAACAGTAATATTGCCACATATGCCTGCTGTATCTTGGCCCTGAGCAGGCCTACCATGTGTCATCTTGAGTCATGGCTCAGTCATTCAGCTGTGCCCCCTCCTCCCCACCTGGCTGACAAGTACAAACATGCACGCGCAAATCCACAGCAAAAGCCGATAGAAGCGAGCTCTTCTTCCCTAACCTCTTGCTGCAGGCACCTCACACTTATCAAGGTCACTGGCTCGGTACACGTCAAGTCCTATCTGATTTTCCTCGCCGTGATGAGCTCCGAATCCAAGGTTAGGAGCTGGCTGTAAATAATGACAGCGGCCCCTTCATTTGCAGGCCTCTCAGGTGGGAATAGAGAGGGCCACTCAGGGTCCCCGTCCCTCTGATGACAGCATGGTGAATCACAGTGGAACCACCGACCTCGCAACTATACCCTCCACCTCCATCTGAACTCCTGCCTCCACCTCGCTCCCGCCTCCCTCTCTGACCGTCAGCTATACTCTCACTGCCAGCTCAGCTTGTCATTTTACAGGGTCATTAACAGACACACATACATACTAACATGTGCATGAGTACAGTTCACCCATGCACGGAGAAGCTGACACACACACACACACACACACACACACACACACACACACACACACGTGTACACACACACGTACAGAAAATCCTCTATAGTGCCACAGCATCAAAACTCCCTGCCTTTCTATAGAACCCACCCCTGCTTTTGCCAGAAGCTGCTCTCCTACTCCAATAAACACAAAGCAGCAATACATGAGAAGAAAATGTCTTCATTATGGGTATGTAAAATTTTTTATCTTGCAGTTTTTTTTTTCCCCTCCTCTGTGGTGCACAGGAGCAGGGAGTTATATCAATTCATTTCCATCCCCGGCACCCTGCAGACAATCCCTCTCCATTCCCAGATTATGTGAGATAATACCTCCATTATGACAAAAGCGCTATTCGCGGGGTCGCCGAGAGGTCAACCAACCCTGTGCTGGGTATTCATGCTTAGTCACATCCCAATTATACCGCAATGGCAGAGGCAGAAATTGGCAAATGTACATCAAGGCGCTTCATTACTGAGGGCTGCTCCAGTGAAATTAAGCAGCAGAGACAGAGTGAGATTTGCCCCCAGGCGGCATGTTAGAGAGAGAGAGAGCGAGCACGAGCGCGTGCGAGAGAGAGAGAGAGAGAGAGAGAGAGAGAGAGAGAGAGAGAGATGGAAGAAAGAGGGAAGCTGAAGTAAGAGATTTCTCTGAAGGTGTTGGGAGCTTGTATCTTTCACAGCAGCTCAAGTATATTTACTTAACTAGGGAGAGCACCGGTCCCCAACAATTAATAACTTCCCATGACACGCCACAGCGACATATCTAGGTACATTTAAATACGGAAGGGAAACCTAATACAAACAAGTGAGAAAAAATATCCCTGAAAAGCAGGGGGTGAGATGCTGCAAAGGCATACACGCTACAGGCAAAGTGATAAGTATACATTATGTTAAGTGGAGAATAAGTCTGCCGTCTCTTTCTGTTTGGCTTCCATTTACCCAAATAATCTCACCCATAATACTGGCCCCGGAGACCCCAGATATAGCTATTAATTATGACATCTCATGGTTGCAAGGAGCCCCACTTGGGGAGCTGACCTAGGCCTGCTCCTCAACATCCAACAGCTGCCACTCTTCACTACGGAGGCAGCCGCTTTGCGTGGCAGCTTCCAGGAGGGCAATTACACAGCCCAGATGAGATGAGGCGGCTGAATGTTTGGGACTTGAGCGCTCAGACTGCCATTAGCACTATAAGCTATTACATTCCCTCTTCCTCTTCTTCTTCTGCTCCCCTCCCTTCCTCGGTCTCCCCGCTCACTTGCAGCTGTATATTGATGAAGTGGTAATGGGACCTCTAGTTAGATATTCCTCCTGTAAAAACATTGTCTTGTTTTTAGTCTCCCTCAGGGGTCAATGTATTCTCCCGGAGTTGCTGGGAATCATTTCTGCTCTATTAATGATGCAATTCCAATGCAATTCAGATCTACTGAAGACGCTGCACAGTGGGCCTTTGTGGAGTGTTGATAGATGACACTGTATGTTATCCTGCAGTTCAAAGCTGGTTGGCGTTCACTCCAGTTTCCACCCTCTCACACTGCTCAGTTCATCCTTAAAAACAAGGAGAGAGGAGTAGTCTCTATTCTCCTCAATTCACCTCACCAGCGGGGTTCTCTTGAGAAGAACATGTCCGTGCCTAATGATGGTCACATTAATTATAGGATTATCAACCCAGCAAAATTCAATAAGGTTATTTATAGAGTAAAATAGCCAGTGCGAGGGCACTAGACCCCAGGGTAGCCTGTAACAGCCTCTTCTCACTGCACAACCTGTCTTTAGAGTCAGAGGTGGGGGCTGATATCCGTGTTTCTTTTACTGTGCAGTTAAAACAACTAGCAAACATCTGTCCATCAGGACCTGTCATGGCGAGCGCTTTTATATAAAGCACGGCAGAGCAGAGGGCCCTCAACACGAGCGCTGACATTGATGAGGTCTGGCAGCTTCCATTAAATCACTCTTTCCTGTAAAGCGCAGGGCATCAAAGCAACCGGCCGAGAATTTTTCACTCAATCAGGTAACACACAAGCCACCCTCACCCCTCCTCCAACCCCACCACCAACATATTCCCTGTCCTCTCAGGGGCTGGAGCCTTCTGGTCAATAACTCCAATCACTGCAATTTCATGCACAGTTAGCCATGTTAGTGCTAGGGCACTGCTCGCATCAGGGTTGCATATGTTGTTGTTGCTGTTGTTTTTCTTTAATTTTTTCTTCCCTGGGAGGGTTGATAAGTGGGTGGAGACC
>JABXJD010002924.1:0-40331 GCA_013375575.1 Percina caprodes | reverse complement strand
GGGCACCAAACCTTCAAACCTACACAGTGGCTTTACGATCTTAGCATTACTATAAAAAGACTTCCACTCCTGCAGTCATAAAATAAATAAAACCCAAATGTCAAAGCAAGATGATAGCAGAAGTATTTTTATTTTTATTTATTTATTTCACCTAGGGAAAGGGAAGGAGGGCGAGAAAATAAATACATTAGAAATGCATATAGTTTAGAAATGACATAAAATACAATTTGAAATACTACACAGCAACAGTAAACACTTGATTGAGTAAGAAAGGGAGAAACCATTCAAACATTTAACTGGGAAAATTATGTAGAGAAGCAATTACATATGTCCGTGAACAAGGATGATATGATGGTTTTGAAAGATAAAATGGAAGTTAGTTTGTCCAGTTTGAGAATCTTTTGAAGAGTATTCTAGTCGATTGAGTCAGCAGATTGAAAAGAGGCAAGACCAGAGGTTTTTGGGAATGCTTAATTGAAGCTGAAGTAAGGACCTGGCTACAGCAGGTAACCTAAGTAAGGAGGTGATCGGCCAAGAAGGGCCTTGTAACTGAAAGTGAACCAGGGAATGTTACAGTGAATGTGAATCGAGGGCCAGTTGACAGATGAATATAAGGTGCAGCAGTGTGTATTGAAGGGGGCGTTTGTGGCAAACCTGAGAGCGGAGTGGTAAAGAGTGTCAAGTTTTGATAGAGTGGTCTTGCAAGCAATGTGGATGGAGAAGTATTAAGATAAAACAAAATAAATTATAATTGACAGGTTAAAAAAAACAATGAGAATAAACTCTTCAGATAAAAGTTAATAAAAGTGAGATGATAATAAATTGGTTAACCTGAAATCCTCAACCGCGCAGAAGGTCTTGGACTAAAAAGGACCGGTCACCCCTGCATGATTTCTGTAAATCACTTTGCATCCTGTTGCCAGGAGGTTGGTTTGTTTGGCAGGGTTAAATCATTTCATAATAGTACAAATATTCATCCATCATAAATCTGTTGAGCACTTCCTTTATAAGTTCATATGTGAGAGGGTTGCCATTACAGCATATGCCTTATTGTTTACAAATGACCTTTTGGACCTTGAATTACAGTATTTCATAATATTTCAATTATGTCCAGTAGATGTCAGCAAAACACCAATAAAGAAATGTCTCACGCCACAGAGGAAGCCATGTGCCCCACAGCCGATGCTGAGCATAATTGACTATTGACTGTGATTAATGATAATGTATTACTTGTTGTCACAGCTACAAAGCTTTTCATAGTACAAAATGGTGGTATTGTCATCAAGATCAGTACGATTGTCTAAAAGTGCTTGTTTCAGCTAAAGCTGCAGTTCTCTCCGAATATTAATTAAATAATAACTAATGGGACATATCATTAAAATCTGAGCTATGCATAGTGTTTTGTATTCTGGTCATGACTTAGTAGTTATTATGGACCAGCTGCAAATTGCTGCACAGCACGAAGGCACAGAGGAAACTAATACACACACACACACACACACACACACACACACACACACACACACACACACACACACACACACACACACACACACACACACACACACACACACACACACACACACACACACACACATACATACATACAAGTTGTGTTTGATTTATTTTCAAAGGAACTGCTTCAGGCTTTTTTCTATTCATCATGTAATGTTGACTTCCTATGGTCTCAACATGTTGTTTTTATCCATCAGGGGGAAGCATTGTGCAAGCAATACCTGCCCAATAATAGTCTGCCCAAGAGTGTTTTGTAAGTGCATCCATCCCCTTCTCTCTGTCTCATTCGCTCTATTGAACTGTAAATTGATCTGTTTATTAGCTTTCCAAATGAGAGTGGTGAAGTGACAGTGATGTGGTCTTATGTGGAGACAATACTGTGTTGGATTTGTAAGCAGCAATACTCCTGTGTGAAAAACCTGACACTTTTGGCTGGTTTACACCCTCTGCTCCTCTGCAGCTCTTGTTCCAAAAAATATTTTATTTGCTCCAGTGATCCAGAACCCAAAAGGGTCAAACAGTGACAGCTATGACCAGCTGTGACCATCTACTGTAAGATGTTGTTGATCTGCCTGAAACAACTATCACTGAAACATATATCATCACATCACCAGGTAGGGTACTATATCATTATTTCTTCTGTTTGTTCTCTTCATGTGTTTTACTGTAATGAGAGTCTCATAAACGTTACTGTTGCAACTGGCCTACATACATTCTCAGGAAATTCATATTCAACAGCTCACTGTTTTCAGTGGCTGACCAGACAAACACTAATAATCGCAAAGGTGGAGAGAGATTTACAGTACAAACACTATGTGCAGATGTACTGCATATATAAATAATACTTTTGAAGAGTTAAACACTAGTGTTTTAGCCTATTTGGACTTAAAAAGAGCAAAAACTTAGCCACTATTGTCCTTGTGCACTTGTGTCCCTGTAGTAACCCCTCTCCTTCCTCTGCTCTGACCCTGGAGAGGGATTCACAGACGCAGACAGTGGGAAGCTAAAATAACAGCTTCCAGTCAGTCCCCCCACTCCGGAGATTATCTGACTGTTGCCATGCAGGACGGGTCAGACGTGGAACAGGGAAACACACAAACACTCTCTTTCTCAGTAATATATTGTATGCAAAATGAATCCTCTGTCTCACTCTTTAAACATATCCATCTAAGCATCAACATACTATTATATCAAAAACTGGATTTTGTTGTTTTGGCGGATTGAAAGTGACTGAAGTTAGAAATGGCAGCAGTTCTATTTATGGTAAATTGGCAGTTTGGTAAATTCAGATGCGTTCACGCCTGCAATTTAATCTGCAGACTCTGTGCCTTGTGGTGATGCAATCACGATGCGTTGCTCTGTTACCATTCACACGTGGACCTTTGTATGTCAAATTAGCTTTTTCCTCTAAATTTAATCTTTTCATATCCTACGTCAACGTCCTACTTTTAGTTATGCATTGTTCTATTCTAGTAAGATAACAGCAGACTAGGGCTCCATATAGAGGCAAGCTATAATAGACAATCACAGAGAGTGGCTCAATACTTGCAGAGGCTATAAGTGCTACAAATGTTTCAGGCATACATAGTAAGTGGGAGAATGAAACTCACTTGAATTTCTTTTCTTTACAGGTGCTCACAGAACTGTACAGTTTGTGTGTACAGTAGGCTTGCATCAAAAAGACTGGCTTATAATGTTTGTTTTTCCCATTTGCAGAGTTGAGTGCAGGACACAGATAACCTGAGAGAGGTGGACCCAAGAAATGAGAACATATAAGTGAATATATACGTGACAGAAGGATGGAGGACCATGTTTATGTTAGAAAGGAGGAGAGAAAGACAGGTAAAAGAACATATGTGGGTATACAAGGTGAACCGGCAGAGTGAGTAGCTGCAATTACTGGATGTGCCTATAAAACGAAAGTGACATACAGTGAGTCATAACAACTAAGAGGCCAAATACATCTTTTAATATCAACTTTTTTTATCTACTGCAGAGAAACAATGTTGACCACAATACATGAAATCTTCAGAACACAATCCAGATCAAAGTCAAACAATTCAAAGTGACAATGTGGATCAATGTTATCATGGCAAAATAACAAACAATCAATTTTTCATTTACAGAACATGTATGTTAGACAAATAAAGATTATTTCCACCAATCAAACATGAAGAGACTTTACACTGCGAGTGGATCACTGCTCATTCAGTGTGTCCAGACAGATGCATGTGAGTGATGTTAGCAGGAAAAGTTGTGCTTGACAACAATAAAAGGTGTATTCTTCTAAAACACAGTTGCATCACTAGCTAACATACTGTAGGCAGTGCAAGAAAAAGCATAAATGAATAACCAATATACTGTGTACATATTGATGAATACTAATTTAAGAAATACCAGAAAAGCAATATCAATCTCTGTTTAGTCTGTATCAACAGGATGCAGGGGATGCTGCTGCAGTTTAGGGCACAAAAGCAAACAGGAAGTCTAGCGTTGCTGTGCTGTCTGGAAATTTCAGAGAATTTCACTGCTTTATGGTATTCACCTCAGAGTCCTCTGCTGTCATTTGTCAGTTACAAGAGTAGAATCCATTCGTACATGTCAATGTTCCTCATTTCTTTGAACTTTTCCTGATTTATTCTCACTGATTCGTAATTAATTTCCTTTTCTTCATATTTGTTATGGGCTATTATTACTGTTTTGGACATGTTAGATCAATTGATCTCTTTTATACAACACAACACTGCATGACATACCTGTAGTGGTGCTTGACACAGAAAACATCTTCGGACACATACACTCTCTATCTCACTCTCTCTGTACACACACACACACACACACACACACACACACACACACACACACACACACACACACACACACACACACACACACACACACACACACACACACACACACAGAGTAATCTAGCCGCAGTTGTAATAGATTGATCACCCAGCTGGCTGAGCTCCAACACTCTCTTTTCTATTATCCCATAACTGCAGCATTGTGATAGGGATAGAGACTGTTTATATATGAACAGTGTAATATTGTTATGTCCCCCTTCACTCCCGTTGTAAAGGGCCACCACACAGAGTGCTTTACAAAAGCTGCAGATTTGGTCTTGCTACATACGAGTTGTTGCATGTTAATCACTTATTGAGAGATTATGATTATGATTATCTCACATCCAGTGCTTGAATACATCCCTGCCAAATGGTGACAATAGGGTTTGTAGTAGAGGAAGTAAAAAAAAAGAGGGTACAGTGCTCTCATGCATATCATCAAGCCTACATCCACTTCATGTTGACTCACTTTTTCTCTAAACTGTGATTATATAATACAGCATGCAGCAAGTTTGTTGTATGCCGTTATATAATTGTATTAAAGATCTTTTTACAATGCTCTGGAGATGGTTTAGTCTGCCAATGTGCCAGAATTGTGTTACAACTAAGTTCTGCTTTCACAATGCACCATCTGTTTGTCTGTTTTGTGCATTATATCCACTCAGTTCACATTTTAAACATTTGAAGTTTTTAACTATTTATTTAAATGTAGCACATAACGAGTGAACGCAGGTGGCTGTGAGATGTGATAGGTGCCACCCTAAGTTCTCTTGTTATGATTGACTCTTGATCCCAACAAAACTGAAAATATATTCAGAAAATAATGTCACAGTGGCTGGCAAAAAAGACCCCGTTGTTTAACACCCATCACAGATATGTTGGACATTGAAATCTTTACTACGGCTCCTTCAACATGGAACTGACCTTATCATGTTACTGTAATGCTATGTACTGAACATTGCGTTACTGTATAGGTAAACTAATCCTCACAGTGTTAGCACATAGCCTGAATCAAAGAGCCACACAGAAACACTCCACTTCTCAGTTTGTTTTTCACTCTCTTTAATCTTCCATCTCTTCCTGAGCTCCATCAGGGGAGGACTGGCCTCCCTGTGGGCCGCTGCTAAGAATAATATCACAACAAGATGACTGATAAGTGTGATTTCCAAGTTCGTAAGATGTGATTGAAACTTCGTTCTGAAGAAACGTATTATATTTCTGCCTAAAATTATAATTTTATTTTGAAGATTCTACACAAAGGTTATGCATTATATCCAACACTTTCCTTTTGTGTACTGTGTAAGCTGTATGGTCAAATATCCGGGGTGATTGGTCGCCTGGGTTGCACAGTTGGTAGAGTGCGTGCCCACATATAGAGGTTTACGCCTTGATGCAGCAGCCGCAGGTTCGACTCTACCTGCGGCTATTGCTGTATGTCATTCCTCTTTTCTTCCCTTTCAGGTCTTCAGCTGTCCTATAAAAATAAAGGCCTAAAATGCCCCAAAAAATATCTTAAATAATATCCAGGGGGGGTCAAATCCAAGACCTTTATGATAAAGCATTATGAATAGAAAATACTGCATTATGACCATATTCAAAACCAGTTAATGATAATCGGATAATCTCTTTTTTGTGAGTGTTATGTAAGACATGTGTCTTTTGTGCTCTGCTGATAGGTAATACAAAGTGAAATAATGGGCACAGTGAAAGCTTCTCCATCAGTTCTGTAATGAAAGCACAGTGTTGTCACTTCAATGAATACTCACACAGAAGCTCTAACGCTACACTCTCTCTTTATGTCAAACACATAGATACGCAAGAGTACAAACATAAGTGTGCTGGTACAGTGCATCCATCCATCCATCTTCATCCGCTTATCTGGTGGACCCCAAAACCCCCTTTCCCGAGCCACATCAACCAGCTCCGACTGGGGGATCCCGAGGCGTTCCCAGGCCAGGTTGGAGATATAATCTCTCCACCTAGTCCTGGGTCTTCCCCGAGGCCTCCTCCCAGCTGTACGTGCCTGGAACACCTCCCTAGGGAGGCGCCCAGGAGGCATCCTTACCAGATGCCCGAACCACCTCAACTGGCTCCTTTAGACGCGAAGGAGCAGCGGCTCTACTCCGAGCTCCTCTCGGATGACTGAGCTTCTCACCCTATCTCTAAGGGAGACGCCAGCCACCCTCCTGAGGAAACCCATTTCGCCGCTTGTACCCGTGATCTCGTTCTTTGGTCATGACCCAGCCTTCATGACCATAGGTGAGGGTAGGAACAAAATTGCCCGGTAGATCGAGAGCTTTGCCTCCTGGCTCAGCTCGCTTTTGTTACAATGGTGCGATAAACGGAATGTGATACCGCACCGGCTGCTCCGATTCTCCGACCAATCTCACGCTCCATGGTCCCCTCACTCGCGAACAAGAACCCAAAGTACTTAAACTCCTTCACTTGGGGTAAGCACTCATTCCCTACCAGAAGGCACTCCATCGGTTTCCTGCTGAGAACCATGCCCTCAGATTTAGAGGTGCTGATCCTCATCCCAGCCGCTTCACACTCGGCTGCAAACCGATCCAGTAAGTGCTGAAGGTCACAGGCCGATGACGCCATCAGGACCACATCATCTGCAAAAACAGTGATGAGATCCCCAGCCCACCGAACTGCAACCTCCCCGCCCGACTACGCCTCGATATCCTGTCCATAAATATTACAAACAGGATTGGTAACAAAGCGCAGCCCTGGCGGAGGCCAACCCTCACCTGGAACGAGTCCGACTTACTGCCGAGAACCCGAACACAGCTCTCGCTTTGGTCATACAGAGATTGGATGGCCCTGAGAAGGAACCCCCTCACCCCATACTCCCGCAGCACCTCCCACAATTTCTCCCGGGGGACCCGATCATACGCCTTCTCCAGATCCACAAAACACATGTAGACTGGTTGGGCATACTCCCAGGCCCCCTCCAAGATCCTTGCGAGAGTGAAGATCTGATCCGTTGTTCCACGGCCAGGACAGAATCCGCATTGTTCCTCTTCAATCCGAGGTTCGACTATCGGCCGAACCCTCCTTTCCAGCACCTTGGAGTAGACTTTACCAGGGAGGCGGAGAAGTGTGATACCCCTGTAATTGGCACACACCCTCTGGTCCCCCTTTTTAAATAGGGGAACCACCACCCCGGTCTGCCACTCCTTAGGCACTGCCCCAGACTTCCATGCAATGTTGAAGAGGCATGTCAACCAAGACATCCCCTCCACACCCAGAGCTTTCAGCATTTCTGGACGGATCTCATCAATCTCTGGGGCTTTGCCACTGTGGAGTTGTTTGACTACCTCAGCGACTTCCCCCAGGGAAATTGACAACAATCCCCCATCATCCTCCAGCTCTGCCTCCACCACAGAGGACATGTCAGCTGGATTTAGGTGTTCCTCAAAGTGCTCCTTCCACCGCTCTATTACCTCCCCACTTGAGGTCAACAACGTCCCATCCTTACTGTATACAGCTTGGATGATTCCTCACTTCCCCCTCCTGAGGTGGCGAACGGTTTTCCAAAAGCACCTTGGTGCCGACCGAAATTCCTTCTCCATGTCTTCTCCGAATTTCTCCCACACCCGCTGATTTGCCTCTGTCACGGCAGAGGCTGCAGCCCTTTCGGGCTCGTCGGTACCTTACAACTGCCTTGCAAGGTACAGTGCATGTATCCACCAATATGCAGACATACATCTGGTGTCCAAACATACTCAGCAAACTATTGTATAATCTGCTTTCAGCAAGCAAAGTAATACTCAATTTCCAATGTTTGAGCCTGTGCTGCCACAAATTGAATAAGTTAATGTCCTATTCACAGTAAAACTCCATTATCCTTCCTTCTCTTTCTGCTGTCATTGTCTCAACAATAAAAGAAAAGTGGCCATACTTTGAGAAAAGAGAAATAATGACATTTGATGCGCACACACACACACACACACACACACACACACACACACACACACACTCAGTTCCAACAGTATCATGTGTCTTGCATATAGTTTCTTCGAAAGTTCAGGGAAACAGACTCTTCCTGCTGTTTCTTGATTACAGATTCAGCCCTTAAGTTACAGTAATTATTCAATACATCTGTGAGTGTAAGTGTACCAATTCACTGAAATAAACTTGAAGTGGATTTATAGGCTGTGCAGAACTTGTTTTGGAAGTTTTCATGGGTAAAATTATCTGTGTATTTTACTGTCAGATGAAAAACTTGTAAGTAAGAGTTTTTATTTTGATCTCCAGCCACCAGGTATTTTTTAATATATTGATCCAGTGCCACTTGGCCCTAAAGGAAAGACTGTGAGGGCAATTGTATTGCTCTTTGCAAAACTTCTCCAATTTTTTGAGATTGTGTAAAACCAAGAGACAGAATGGGTTTGTACAATATCGTACGAAATTGTATGCACACCACTTTGTATGATATCCTAAGAAATAAGGCGACCGCTGGCTGGTTATGTGACACCGGCTACAGAACAGTATCATATCTTGGTATTGATAGCTTTTACAAAAAGACATTTTCATCATCACATTCCTTTACGTGCTGTGAGAACCACAGATAGTGATGAACAATCAAGTTGTGGGCACGATGACATGTCAAACTGTGGGCGCACTGTTTCATGCCCACAGACATCATTGTTTTCCCTAACACCATATCAATCTTGAGCTGTGAATATTTTAACTTTAATTGTGGTCTAATAAATAGTTAAACAATAGAAAACAACGGTTTTGCTGGCAATGCATTCCTAGCATGTCTCTCAGTGTGATCGGGGCCTAACGCCAAACCCCCAGATATTTTTCAACTGCTGCTGACCCACGTGACATCACTTGAGGCAATTTAGCAAACTTCAAATAGCTCCCTCTATAGCCACAAACAACTGGCTCCTCTGCAACTTTTTTTATAAATGCAGTGTAATTCTAATTTTGAATGGCGCATTTAATACAGTCTATGGTTCCAGACTGTTTTGAAACAATTAGACTTAGACTTCTCTTTATTAATCCTTTTGGGATGACTCCCGCAAGGAAATTGAAATTTCCAGCATCCGCAAGAAGAATACAATATAGAGAGAAAAATGAGGGAGACAGTATAAATATAGGAGTAATAACAGTAAGAATAATAACAATAAAAAAACCTTTGGCTATGAAAAAAAGACATTTACCATAAATTATCATAAAGTCTCAGTGTCGAGTCAAGTGTTAAAGTGATTAAAAATTAAAAAACCCGTCTGACACCCATCTAATAAATCTTGACTATATCAACCATACTTACATTTTACAGTAAATTCTAATCCCACTTTGATTTACTATAAAAAACCTCCTCACCAAAATTATCGTGTTGGGACAATCAAGGCAACAAATCAACAACACAAAGTATCTCTGCACGCAACATCTCTTAAAATCTCCTTTTCTAACAAACACACACAAACACACCTCAAAGCTCACAAGGATGTTTATAGCTTAGTTTTGGGCGGTTGCTCTCTGTTTCTCTTCTAATCTCATTGTGTCTCTGCTGGCCTCTGATCTTTGACATTTTCAACATTCCAGCCATCTGCTGGTCTCTCATTTGCCTGGCAGCACCCCAGCAGTACTAAACTAAACAGACTGCTTGCAACCTCAGCTTTTATTTCTCTGGCTGTCTGTCTCTCCTCAGTCGGAAAGAAATAAAGAAAGAAAGGTCTTGTTGAAACCCACTCCCAGTATGATAGCTTTTACAAAAAGACATTTTCATAAACACATTCCTTTACGTGCTGTGAGAACCACAGATAGTGATGAACAATCATGCGGTGGGCACGATGACATGTCCTGTTTTGAACCAAAGGCGCACTGTTTCACGGCTACAGGCATCATTGTTTCTGCCTAACACCATATCAATCTGAAAGTGTGTGTGTGTGTGTGTGTGTGTGTGTGTGTGTGTGTGTGCGTGTGTGTGTGTGTGTGGGGGCTTTCGATGCCGAAGTGGGCAACACAATTGTTGAATATTACCTTTTATGGGTCACCACTACACAAATGAACACTACAAAAAGGAGTATTGAGCAATGAAATGCATCTGTAACGTCAAACATTTTCCATTGAGAAAGGTTATGTTTGTTTCCTCTCTGGTTTGTTAAAGTAGAATGCAATGCTGTGGTTTTAAATGCAGGATGTTAGAAGGTCATTCAGTGGTTCTACCACTTTCACAATCTCTCCCCATGTTTGCTTTTATGTTTTCTCTCACTCTCTTTCATTACTTTTCACTTTTTTCTTCGAGGTCAGAGAAGAGCAATCAGTTTTTAAAAGAGAGTTCATTTTGATAATATGAACAAGAAAGCTGAAATGGGACTGTGATGCTGTCGCTTCCCGATGTGAGTCGGGTGCAGATTTGAGTCGAGACAAATAGCCTACAAGATGCTAACGTGAGACTTCTGTAATTCAAATACAGTAAAAATAGACCTACTTAACCAAGTTCGTTCACTGCTGGCTACAAGTTAGCATCAAACACAACAAAGGTCATTTGTCAGTTGAATGGTGTTTTGAGCTAACATTAGCAATCAAACAATTATAGATAGCTAAAACGTTTCTGAAATGATTTCCATCTTCTGTTATTGTTTGTACTAAGAAAAGTTAATTATTTTTATTTTATGGATTTCACAAATTTCAGTATGACACGTTTATGCCGTAAACCGTTTAAATCTGAGCATGCAGGACTCAAATCTGCACTTGACTCACATCAGGCCGTGAAACGCCCCTTCGGTGTCATTTGACTGTTTTTGCCGTCTACATTAGGGAGGCGTGTCTTAACTTGTGCGTCCTGTCTTCAGGTAACTAATTAGAGTAACTCAGCTCACCTGGGTCTGGTGTGCTGAGGCCTCCTACGCTGCAGTATCCTCTGTCCCTACCCCCTCTCCCTGCTGTCTCCACAGGCACACTAAAGCCCTGTTTACACGTACATGGTTATTTTGGAAAACGGAGACATTTCCCTTGGTTTGTGCCCTTCGTTTACACGCAAACGGAGAATTTGCCTCTGAAAAACACTGGCCAGAGTGGAGATCTGGAAATCTTCGTTTGCACGTTTGCATGTAAACTGAGACAAAACGGAGCTTAAGGCAGCCAAGGACGAGAAGAGAGAGGAAGTGATGCGTTGCTGTTGATGCTATTTTTGGGATTCTGATTGGCTGATTGACGTGGGCTTGAGCTTCTCGTTACACTGCCACCTACAGGTTTGGCATGCTCTTGACAACAATGACGGCATATATACCAAACACTTTTCTGAAAACTGACAGGTGTACACAATGTTATTTTTGAAACCGGAGAGCTTAAAATGTATGTTTATGAAAGAAAAGTTGCCCACATGTAAACATAGCCCAAGGTTGGGTTAGGTTATGTTTGGTTCTGTTATCCTGGTTTACTCATGCACACCCTACACCACTTCTTCCACTGATTTCTACATCTAATTCTGTATATAGTTAATTTGGTTCAATTTGGTTTGATAAAGTATTGTTTAAACATTTGACATGGTGTTGTCTCCCTCTTTGTTATGACCACCTGACTCAGCGCATGAAGAGGATTTTGAAAATAGCGTGATAATCAGACTGAAAACCATTTCGTTTCTTTTCAACATTATCATACACGTTCTGAAATGTTGAAATTGTGAAATGCGGGCAGAGATCTGGAGCAAGGCTACTCTTTAAAGCTGCGCTAATCAATGTTTTTACATCAACATATCATCAAATGACTGTGTGTTATGTGAGAATGTTTGATTATAGTGAGCACAGGAATAGCTACCAAACTCAGTTCACCTCAGATCTGCGGAGCGTTCTAGCCCACAACTTTAATCTTCTGGTTGCCTCTCACTCTCATCAACCTATTTTTAAATTTTAACCATAGCAGGCAGCTTTTTTCAGAGAAATATCTATTTGAACGGCTGGACACCACCTGCTCAGCACCAAACGGCAGACAGACAAAGTTGGCAACCTAATTTTAATGTTCTGTTCGAGTAACGATAACAAAAACATCATTAACTTGCCAAAGTTTTAGTAAACATCCATCTACACACTATAATAAAGATTGGCTTATCTGAGACACCTTAATGACAAGTAGTCTGACTATTTTATGTGGTAATAATTGCTAGAAATGCTTCCAAAGGTCAATCTTCAGATGAGTTTTTACAGGGCAATATTTGAATAACATGTTTATAGCAACAGGTTCAAGACAACAGAGACACTGACTTACACAAATACACACACACACACACACACACACACACACACACACACACACACCGTCTCACAGTTAAATCTAACCACAGGAGCGTCACACGGGACATAGTGACGTCCTTTGTGCAAATGCCCTGCAGTCGAACAAAGTGTTCATGTTTTGCACTTTATTTTATTTGTTTTTTGCATATTAGACTGAGTTGTTACAACATGACATGAGAGTATTTTTTTGAAAGTGAGAAGAATAGAGGAAGAAGAAAGAGGACGAGCAAAGAAACACCAAAAATGACACTCAAGACAAAAACATTGCACCTATTTACAAGAAATACTTACAATGATGTGAAATGTGAGTGTGAGACGGAGAGAGTCAGATTGAGAGAAAGACAGAAAGAGAAAAAAGAGACAGACAAAAAGATAAAGCGAAGGAGGGATAGGAAGAGAGGGAGGGAAAGAAAGGGCTGGGGTTTCCTTCCTTTCTGCAGTCTAATCAAGATAATGACGCAGGCACAGGAGATAATACTCACACATATGCAAACAGTACACAACCACTTTCTCTCTCACACACGCGCACGCGCACGCGCACACACACACACACACACACACACACACACACACACACACACACACACACACACACACACACACACACACACACACACACACACACACACACACACACACACACACACACACACACACACACACACACACACACACACACACACACACACACACACACACACACACACACACACACACACACACACACACACACACACACACACAGCAATGCATTTACCCCAAACCGTCACACAGCCTTTTGCAAACCGCCCACGGCTGCATCACTCTCTCCCCTGCTTTCTCCTTTCAGGGCAAGTTCCCTCACATCTGTCTGGGTCTCACTCTCTCTTTTTTTCTTTTATTCTCTCTACCTCTTTCACCCAATCTGCTGCCTCTTTTGATCCTTTCTTCCCTTTTCCTCCATCACTGCATTCATTTATTTTTTAATGAGCTCAGCCCTTTGTAAAACCACTTCCGGGAAATGGATTGTGCGTGCATGTGTGCGTGGGTGCGTGCGTTTACTTACTTAATCCGTATGAATCCCTTTTGTTCTGAGGTGAAAGATATGCATTGCAGATGAATAAGCTACAATTCTTGAAAGCATTTTGCAGACCGGTACACCTCAACCATCCTTCACTGCATCTTGACCTGTACTGTTATACTGTACTTATACAACTGTAAAAAGTCAGTAGTAGACAAACTTTCAACCAACTAATAGAGGTAATGTTAACTCAATTAGCCAAAGCTATTGTAAAAACAAAACACAGTTTAACGTATACATTTTTTTTGGTTTGTTTGACATCCTGGGTGATGAAAGGATTTGAACTGAGCAGATATTAATAATTCATCTTATGTCCATGTAAATTTCTTAAAACCAATCACAATCGTATTGGGCAGTGCTAAGCACAGAAGATAAATAGGCTCGGAAGGAACTTGTTTTGGTGTTTAAAAGTCGTGCAACAGAAAACTCAGATTGGACAGATAGTCTAGCTAGCTGTCTGGATTTACCCTGCAGAGATCTGAGGACCAGGTAACCATAGTCCTCAGATTGGACAGATAGTCTAGCTAGCTGTCTGGATTTACCCTGCAGAGATCTGAGGACCAGGTAACCATAGTCCTCATTAATTGACCAGAGTTTAAAACGTCAACACAAAGGATATCTGGCCTAAATTAGTGAAATTTGTTGGCTTTTCCGCGGCACCGAGCAATCCAGGAAGTGGAACGTCAAGGATATAGACTACATGTTGACATACAGGGTTTGAACTGATTTGCATGCCTATCTGCATTTTGGGAGTTGGCGTATGAGTAGTTGTGTTTGAATGACACATGGAAACCAAACAGCGTCTGGTTTCCAAAGGTGGGACATTATGAGATGGCAGATAGGTCATGTAGGCTAGGCTCTCACATACAATATTTCTTACACTGTAAACCCAGATTTAGTTGTAACTTTTTAGAGGTCACCACTTATTCTTTCTTGTTTTGTCAAAAATCATATTCATTACTAAATTGCATTAGTTGTTTGTAATAATTAAGCACATTAAGTGCACAGATCATATTACAGTTTTTGATTGCTTAACCCATGTGTTGTCTTCCCGTCAAAATTGAAAATCAACACTTTTGACGCTTTTTATTGATGTTTTTAACTTTTTCTAACATTTTTGTCCCTTTTTTTCAATGTTTGTCACTTTTTTTGACATTTTCAACACTATGTTACACTAACTTATTAACTTTAGTTTTACAGTTATTTTTGGAATTTATAAACCTCATTTATAGGAAATTATACCTAATGTTTGAGTTAGAAAAGCAGAAATTAGGAATTATTTAGACTAAAATTAAAGGAAAGTATGTTGATGGATAATTACAGTCTGGATTATGTCAACTTTTACTCAATACTATTTGGAACCCACTTCAATTGTTTTTTCAAATGCTATAAAATTCAATACGACACTCCAAAATTAATGAAATTAGAGATTTGTACTTGCCAAAAAGCGTTGTGTTGAATCACTCATGTGAAGTGAAAAACAATATTGATATAGAAAAACGGGTCAATTTGACCCGAGGACAACATGAGGGTTAAACACTATTTTCAAAACAATACACACAATTAGCACAACCACACACCCAATTAGCAGAAGAGCTTTTGCAAAATGAAACACTCTTGCAAAAACTAATTTATGAAAACCATATTGTGTTACCATATGAAGACACGTTTCATATGACTTAATTATGTTTGAACCAGTTACACACTGCTGTTGCTAACCTAAAACATTTAAAATGTATTTCTCTCCATATACCCATATCAGTCTGTCAACATGGAGAATCAACAACAGATTTCATGCTACTACAGTAGTGTGCATAACACTGTTAGCTCAGCAAACAACAGACAGACATAAACTACTGTCTCCAGTACAGGTGACAATCACAGTAAATAAAAAGAAAATAACAACAAACAAGAAAACAGATCTGAAAAAACTGAAAATACAGTACAGAAAATACTAGACTTACCTACCTTATAGTGCTTCAACCTGATAGGTGTGTGTACAATCGACCAATCATGTGTTTGCGCACCTGATGGCTGTGTTTCACAGATTGGCTCACAGGTGTGGTAATTTGACTTGCAACAAAGTGACATCATGATATACTTCTGTGTCTAATGTATACAAGTGTGTTTAGTGTTTTGCAAATTGTGTGAGGATGATATTGTGCTTACAGTGGTGCGCATCTGGGCCAATGTTTTGCTCCTTGTGTGTAAGGTGTGTTGTGTTTTGATATTTCTGTAATACTTGTGATTTCAATGTGTAAGCAATTGGCAAAACCTAAAAGGAAACGGGTTAATACGCAAATTTCTAGTAAGCTAATTTGGGATAACAGTGTAGCCTGTGGTTGTGTAATGCTTTTTATTTTATGTTTTATCAGTATGTTGGGAATGTTGCAACATAGACTGTGTAACGACACACACCTGTTGCTGTTTTGGGTGTGATGCATCGTTTTTGTGGTATGCCTCATATACTTGCTCATGACATTTACAGCCATCTACTACTGAACATGCCAAGATGACACCTTAATTTTGAAGCCCATCTTTGAGTGTGCAATACAAATATGACGTTTCCATTACAGTCATTGAAACTTCTGAATTTTGTCCACAAGACTACCCTTGAGTCTAACTGTTATTAACAGTATTATTAATAGGCTGAGATTTATAGCAACATAGGCTGTATGTGATGATTCTTTTTTAAATCAAGCCTTTTTATGTAAAATCAGACATTCAGCACCGCCATGCAGGTCGAATGGAATGATCCTTTGTTTCATAACCATATTTTCACCGTACCTTCGTGGGCATCGGAAAAACATTTTTCCCAGTGAAAACGTCATTATTCACATTGCTTCATGTGGGAATCAGAGGTGGGAAACTGGGGCTGGATTTTGCT
Source organism: Percina caprodes (assembly GCA_013375575.1). Taxonomy (NCBI): domain Eukaryota; kingdom Metazoa; phylum Chordata; class Actinopteri; order Perciformes; family Percidae; genus Percina; species Percina caprodes. The sequence goes on along the minus strand of JABXJD010002924.1, from coordinate 23,771 downwards.
AACAGAGTTTCCCAGCTGGGGACGTGTTGTTGACGGCTGACGTACAGAAACATGGCAGATGATCGTTCAAATGTGTTGAATCGTTAGAAACCTTTCCTAAATATAGGCAATTCACACATGCAAGTAATATATTTTGTCAACATCCACTATGTAGGTTTAGGTTGGAGTCGTCTATTGGTTTCAACAGAGTAACTTAAATTAGTTATAAAAGTTGTGTGCCAGTAACAAGTAAACCAATTCAAGTCAAGCAGGCTTATGTTTTGAGTTCTTGTACAAACTGTAATGAGGAAAGCAATGCATAATTGAAGAGCTTTGGGGTTTCCTTTGTTATTGTGGCATCCATGTTACTAGCCCCGGATGCAGTACTTACAATTAAATAATAATGATGGGTGTGTGCCGACCTACTGCTTACCTGTTGCCCCCCTGCCTCTAATATCTTGTCTTTATTTCCAACAGTGGATTCTAACAGGGCTAGACACAGTAGATTAATGTCTTTGTGTATGATTCTCAGTAATCACACAGAGAATGCCTTTGTTTTCTCTCTAAATCCCTTTATGTAACACTAATGCATTGCTCTAAATCTCTCTCTCTCTCTTATTCTCTCTCTCTCATTCTCCTTTAATCACACTGTAAACTAGTTCATACCTGTCAAAATGTCTTATTGGCCTACTGACTGCTGTGTACTTGGAAGTAATTCAAAGTGTAATCTGCTTCCTTGATAAGATCTGAAGCCTACAAATCAGCCGCTATATTGTTGCACATATTGTAATTCCAGATGCAGCTTGCCAGTGGATGTTTGGACATTTATGCTGTAAAATAGCCTGAACAAGGAGGGGATTTCCAATTTAATATCCTCTCTTAAAAGGAATGGAGATTAGGATATAAAAAAGGGAATTTATGACTTTAAGGAACTGAACTTCCCCATAGATTCTGTTGTCTGGAGAACAATGATGCGTAAGGGTTTTCATGCTGATTTAAACTAGGAGCACCTGTTCTGAAGAGAGTGTGTTTATCTTGTGTATGACAAAGTCTTAAGATTATTAGACTTTAGGTTGTAAGGACAAGAAATGCGGCCCCTATAATCCCATGTTAGACGGACTATGAATAAACAACCCTTCAATTAAACTAATTTATTAGCAAACTACTGTGGCACACAATCATAGCTTTCATCTTAAGACATTCTTGAAAACTGTAAAATTACCTGACTTAGTTCATTCAGTAGAGCCTAGATGTGTTTGAACACTGAACACTGACTGATTGATACAAAGTGGTTTTGATTGTCGTTTCAATATGTACCAACAGGGGGAGTAAATCAAAAACTGAAGCTCAGTGTTCCAGTGAGGACTCCTTTTTAACTCTGGCATCTGTGTAGTAGAGCTTAAAACATAAGTATTTTACGATGCTGCCTAAAAATTAACATAAAGATTCAAAGCTGTCAGTATTTTGTCAGTATGTTACATTGTTTACATTAAATGGGGCAGACCTGATTGGCATGAAACCTACACATTTTTAATAGATCTGTTCTTAAATCATATATTTATTTGATTAGTTTGATCAAAGATGCACAACAGACATTTAGGGCTCTTGACAGAAACATACACACAAAGGAACTCTCACCTTCAAACAAGTGGCGAGGATATACACATACGCACTAAACACACCAGACATGGACACAAGGGGCGTCTGCATTTAAAGCAGCCCTATTTCTCAAAAGTGTGCCAGAGAGTGAAAGAAAGAACAATAACAGAGATTAATCGAGTGAAAAGAAGCCTCCCTCCTCCCTCACAGACAGACACACACACACACACACACACACACACACACACACACAGACACACAAACACCCTGAGCCCTGACCTTTGAAGGAAGACGACAGATGGGTTTCTCTTTGGCCAGGTCCTTGCTGACAGCTGTCCAGGACATAGGGAGCTGTGTGTGTGTGTGTGTGTGTGTGTGTGTGTGTGTGTGTGTGTGTGTTGGGGTTGCAGGGAAACGGTCAAAGGTCAAACATTCACTGGAAGAAAGAGTTAAAACATAAGCAAATGTATATGGACGTGCACAAAGCACACACGTGCAGGCAGGTCTAATCTCACATTCATGTAGACAAATCCATATTCATAAATGCTGCTCTCTGTCTGTCTGTCCATCTGCCTGCCTCTGACCAATCATTTCTTTGTCTCGGTGTACTCAGCCTATTGTTTTGACCTGATTAGTCTGGTCTTCCCCCCATCAGATCAGAAAAAGCAGTGCTGATGATCACATTTAAACCTTGCAACTCCAATACACAAATCCAATGTATTGCGTTTCTTGAACAAACAGGTCAGTCTCATAATTCAGGATGCACAGCGCTTCCCCACCATGCAGGGGTTTCCCATCTCCAGACTGGACATGTCTGTGCATGTTTGAAAGAGAGAGAGAGGGAGAGAGGGAGAGAGGGAGAAAAAGATCAAAGAGGGAGGAATGTAAGCCTTTTTTGGCATCAGACCGCAGCCAAACTGTAGTTATTATAGTTAAGTTGCTTTCAGACCATTCTGTGCTTTGCTGTCAGCAGCAGTTTTCACACTTTCTTCAGTGGATTTGTAAGTCTTTTGAATGAGCTTCTGAGTAGTAGGCATCTTCTGTTTGGCCAACTTAGCTTTTGTTTTTGTTTTTTTAAGATTTTTTTAGGCATATGGTTGACAGGTAGGAAAGTGGAGCTAGAGAAGACCTTAAGCAAAGGGGGACCCAGGATTCAGCTTTAATGGTACACACTCAACCCTTACAGCTACAAGGGCGACACACCGACCTTGCATTTTAAGGAGGTTAGACAGACAGTGACGTACAAAATAAAAAATGGCCTTAGTTGTTTGAGCATTGGGTCCCCAGCAAACATCTGCAAGAGTGTAAAATAGATCAGATGAACGGTTCTTGAGATATGTCAAGGACAAACACACACACACACACACACACACACACACACACACACACAGATTCCTTGTTTTATAGTTAGATTAGCGGTTGATCCTGAACATAGCTGAACTCAATGTTCTTACACCCTCCCCAAAACAGATTTTTAAGCATTTCTGTACACTTTTTTATCAAGTTTTTTTTGAAGAACTTATTTGTGGAGTCCATAGTGTCTGCCACTAGCTAGTCTCCCTAGCGCTGCGGAGGAGGGTCTGGCTAGTCTACACAACAATCCTGGATAGAAGAAGAACGTGCTCTGGTTTATTGGCATTCAATAAATAATAATAGAATTGTTGGCGATTAAAACATATCGTCAAATGAGGGACAACCTCCGGCTGCACCGGAACTTTGCTGTAAATGACATGTTGTCAATATAGTGCTTTTGTGACCCAGGTGCTTGCACGCTTATGTCAAATATGAATATATATTTTTAAGTTCCTTACCCTCGTTTTTGTTTTCACTTTTCTAAATGCAGCCAAGGCCATATCACTTTGGTTTCTATTTTTGAATTCTTTCTTATTCATATGCACCAAAAAACTAAGTTTCAATCTCATGTTGCTAGGCAAGCTACGTGTGTGAGGTGTTGCTTGTCATGTTGTCATTGTCAAGCCACAGAAAATTATACTTAAATCTGAAGCTCTCCAGCTCAAGAGCTTCATCTTTTTTACGGCGTTAAAAGACTTGAATGCTTGTGTTGCTCTGTATCTGCTGGATGTACAAGGCCATCTTGCCATGCAAGATGTCATCATCCAAGAACATATGGCATTGGCCAGTCAAATGCATGTAATCACTCATATCAAGTAGAGTGAGATTGTCAGGAAGGCAAAGTAATAACGCAATGTATTGCCTGTGTGAACATTGAGAACAACTGTTTGCACTAGCCACAACAACTAGCTAAAATATGTCAGGGTGTTCTGCCCTGAAGTGAGAATACACAATCATGGACACATGATTGTGTACTGCTTAACACTTAGGAACAGGAGTTTCACATGAAAACACCTGAGGTGGTTTGAGTAGTGTCTCATGTTAGCTTTGGACTTAATAATGCAAACGTTTATCGTGTGTGTGTGTGTGTGTGTGTGTGTGAAGAAGTGACTGTTTGACTGTTCCAACAGCACATCATTAAACAGCACGGTTACATAATAATAAAAACATGTGCCAAAGACAGAACCGACAGAGAAGGTCAAACAAGTTTGGAGTTGAAATTATTTTACCACAAGGTTGATACTGGAACACTGACAAGGTAAAATTGATAAAGCCTCGGGAGAGAGACGATGACAACAGCAATGCATCAACATTACTGCTGTGAAAAGCTGCAGCTTCCCCACATTACTTCAGATAAAAGTTACCTTAGCATCGTTTACCGAAAGTTGACCCTGGCTACATTTCCATCTTGTACAGTTTCTTAAACAACACTGGTTTTCGATTTCTCTGACTGATAAATAGTTCAGCTCACTTGGAATCTCGACCAAGGAGGCACCAACAAAAACGTACTAGTACCAGGTATCCACCTTTTGTGCTAATGGAAAACCAAAAAAGGGCGAGTCAAATAGAGTTGAGCACAAAAAAGCAGCTTAAAGGTCACATTGTAAAAGCAACATATTATTTTCACTTCACATAAGTGTGGCAAGCCAACTTGTTTCTGTCAATTCCTTTGTCAGATGTGTATCACCGATTTATCAGACAAGCACTATGTATTGATCGGCCTTGATACTGTGTGAGCCCTTTGAGGCTTGTCCCAACCTGTTAATCAATATCAATCCCATTGCACCAACAATGGGGCACACAGAGATAACAAGATGTGTGTCGGGATTAGTGTGCCCTTTGTAGAATCTGTAAATATTGAAAACCCAAAAAAAAAGTTTCCCTTTGGATTGCTCTTTTTATTTAAACAGGTGGTTTCTTATCCACAGCGTTGAGCAAATTCACTTTTCGAGAGTCTAGTAGGTTCCACGGAGATTCACGTAAGCACCCAACATAGAGAGACAATAATCACACATGAATCTCTGGGCATGGAAGAGCAACAGATGGGAAACTAAAGACTTCTCTCTAAAGGCACAGATGAAAGTTGCAATTTCTATACACACAGAGCCACAACAAACACTGCTTTATTCTGCATAGGTAACATATGTTATTGCCTAGATCAGTGATCCAGCAGTTCTGAAGGCTGTGGGATGTCCCCCTTTCTGGTCTACATATCCATGCCCCTGCTGAATTAACTTATACCTGGTGGGGACAAAATGTACCAACTCATCAAAGTGATTAATGCTACAACACCGATAGACCATATGTTATATACCTAAAATAGCAGTATTTTAAACTAAGTACAACGTGAACAGTTTATAGTGTGATAGAACGATCAAATCCGAGTGGTAGCAGAGCTCCGTCCTATCAGCAGCAGTTGGTGGATGTGTTTAGCCGCCAATAGGTGACCATGAGCAGTCCACAGCAGAGATGGGAAGTAACGAAGTACAAATACTCCGTTACTGTACTCAAGTAGATTTTTCTGATATTTTTACTTTACTTTACTATTTATTTTTGTGGCGACTTTTTACTTCTACTCCTTACATTTTAACACAAATATCGGTACTTTCTACTCCTTACATTTTACAAAATTGGCTCGTTACTTTTGTTTTGTACAAGAGGTTGTTATGTCGGAAAATAGCGCGGACACGCGCCACACACCGCGAGCGGGTGCGCGCGCCACACACCGCGAGCGGGTGCGCGCGCCACACGGAGAAAAAGAGAATATCTGTCCGGAGGATAATCAGCTGAGATTGTGTGTGTGCGTCTTTGAGAACTGTAAGTCGTATAACTCGTGTTGTCAGTTCACTTAAGCCCGTTATTAGTATATAGTTCTTCACATTTAAAGTAAGTTAGCTAGTGGTTTTGGTGTGGTCTTCACCTGTTCACCAACTTCAGATACTGTAATTCAATTGACAAGTGGATGAAAACTTAAAGAGAGAAGTTGTCTCCGTCTGTTTTAACAGACACACCTGGGGGGACGTTGGAAACCAGAATCAGCTTTTAATCCAGTCCTAATCTAGTCCTCAACTTTCACATCATTTCACTGGAGTTATCGTTATCATTGTTTACATCATCAATACCATATTCAATCTAAATAGATGGGAATATCTACTGTACGTTGCATTTGATTCAGCATTCTGCATTAATTCACAGCAAATCATTGCGGCTTGATGGCGCTAACGTTAGCACATTTAGTTAGACGTGTGGTTTTTTATGGTTTTGTTTTTATGTTTTCCATTTGTTTTTAAGTGTCATATGCATTGTATTGTACTTTGTTGGTATTGTATTACATTTTACGGTGAAGCACTTTGTGATTTTTATCTGTGAAAGGTGCTATACAAATAAACCTTACTTACTTACACATAGACATGATTGAAAATGAAGAAAACAGAGATCCGGCAGACAAGCATCATCCTCAGCCTTATCAGAGAGAGATGTTTGAGACAGTAGGCATCAAGAATGACTCCTGGCCAATGTGCTGGGGAACTTCTTCATTCATGTCTGTTTAGTCATTCATATTTTAATCCTTTATTTTATTTCCAGAAGCCATATTTGAGCACACACACATACATGTAGATTCATTTAAATGTTAAGGGAAAGATTAAAAATATAAACTGGATCTGTGAATTCTCACAGAATCACAACTGAATTCATATCTTGCTAATGAGTCAGAATCTTATTAACCTGGAGTCCTAGTCTCTGTCACAATAGTCATATATATGATGTGTTTGGCCTATTGGCAGACATCCATTTAAAATGTAGCCATTGCCATATAAAGACATATATGTGTTTTCCATGTCCACTGAAGTTCCTCAGCGTCTCTCTAGTAACATTTGTGTGCTCCGGGTAGCTTTGCATAGAAAATGGTTGTCATTCGCAAGGCTACTTTTACTTTTATACTTTAAGTAAATTTCCAAGCCTGTACTTTGTTACTTTTACTTGAGTAAAGAAGTTTAATCAGTACTTCCACTTTTACCAGAGTATTTTTTAACTCAAGTATTTGTACTTCTACTTAAGTACGGAAAGTGAGTACTTTTGCCATCTCTGGTCCACAGGCACCGTCAGTCTGTTCAGGGGGCCATGGTAGATGAGTTTAGCTGAGAAAAAGTGAGTCATGGGACGACAACAGCTAAGTTTGGGCACCAAAACCACTAGTTTTGGATGAAGACAAACCCAAGGAACAAACACGTGTTTCCTGGGTGAAAGTGTTTTATTTTTTTCCCCCCAGGATGTGAGCAAATTGAGCAAGAATACTGAGATTGGCTGTACATTTAGACTCGTTTTAGATTAACATCAAATTTTACTGCAACTATGGTAGAACAACATTTGGTATGTGTGTGTGTTTCTTATTCATTAAACATTATAAATAGCATAAGCACCACACTGGGCACAAAAAAACAGCTGGTTTGGTAGTGCACCAACGCATTCCTCTGACCCCCCCAACCTCCCCTGATCTTGTCTTCTCGGACAGACATGCTAAGAGAACAGGTGTGAGCCTATTGCCTGCACACATGCACGCAGCTGGGATTGGGATTTCAATAATGTCATTCACTGGAGCTGAATAGGAGTCAGTAGGGGCCCCGCTCTGTCCTGCGCCTCTGGTTGACAGACGAGCAGCCGTGTCTTTGTGCTGAGCCGAGGGGCCCCGGATCACTCAGCAGAAAGGAGGAGGTGGAGGAGGAGACGGTTGGTGGGTTTATAGCGGGTTTTAGCAATGGCAATCAACGGAGTCTGTAGTCACTTAGTAAAGACAGGAGGAGCAGAAGGAGGAGGGAAAAGAGGAGGAACAGTGGTGGTTACGGTTTGGTAGGGCTGAAATAGTGGCAGCCGTCGGGGCTTAAGGTCATGTGTCAGCTCAGTGTTCACTGCTTTCGTCATAGCAGATGGAGCTTTTGTTTTGTCTCCGTTTAAAAAAAAAAAATCTGTTTCTGCTGTGCACCCACTGTACTAATAATACAGTAAATCTTTACTGTTCCCATGTACATACTGTGAGCCCGTTTAAAATAAGCACGTTTGCTGGCATCCATGCAAATGTATACGTGTACCAGTGTCTGTTTTTGTGCAGGGCAAGAGTGGGGGTGGGGGTAGTTGGATGGCTCTGGCTGATCCCACCTGCTGATGTCCATACAACGCTTTGCAGTGTCAACTTGCCACAATGCCCCTGCTGCTGCTGCCCCTGCTGCTGCCGCGCATCCTGCTCTTCAAGGATCTTTTTTTCTTTCAGTTTATCATCATGACAAACACTTCTCTAAAAGGATCCCTACACCCAGTCTGCCAGGGGTCACATGAAAATTAATGCATGGCACACGCAACTGCTGCAGCTTGAGCTGCTCCAATGCATCCCCCTTTACAAAGCTTAGTCTGGTTTTCCAAATCCTTTACAGCCTAGTTAAAAGGTCAGACTATTGAAATCACAACAGCCCCTGTAGTTGCAAATTATAGGCTGTTTTCCACAAAACCCTCTTGCACACTTATTGCTTGTGTACTATTGGTTGAGCTTCCTAAGGTTGCTAATCCCTGGTTTAACATCTAGTTCAGCCTCTACTCATCCACAGTTCGCCTGTCTAAGGTAAATCCAGACTATCTGTTTAATTTGAGTTTTTGAATGTCACATGTTCCACCAAAACAGTTTCCTTCCCAAGGCTATTTTGCAGAGGCAACTTTGTTTCGTTTCACTTAACATTGCCAAAGACGATTGTGATTGGTTCAAAGAAATGCCAATAAACCAGAGCACATTTTTCTTCCATCCCGGAATGCCGTGTGGACTAGCCAGATTCTCCCCCTAGAATAATATGGCAATGTGAGACCATCTTTTGTACTACTAGCTTGCGCTAAAGCTAAATTTAACCCAAGGCTTGATGGCAGGGCTGTTAGCAGAAGCACTAGCATAGCTTCCTCGGCAGAAGAGCAATCACCCCTCCCGACTGCAAACCAGTTTTCAACCCATGCCAGCTTCTTTGGTAGTCGCTGTTTCACCTTATTGTAATTTTACTACATGTCTGTCTACTCTGTAAACATCATCTAATGCATGTCAGTCCATCCTGGAAGATGGCTCCCTCCTCTGTCGCTCCTCTCATTTTCTATTTTTGGGAATTTTTTCTTTTCTTGAACTGAGGGTCTAAGGGTGTTGTATTATGTGCATATGTAAAGCCTTCAGGCCAATAAGTGATTTGAGATCTGGGGGTATATTAAAAAAAAACTGACTTTACTTGACTTGCCGTCTAATGATGAGCATTTCCTTTGTTAAAATGTCTCATGCATTTACTTTTATAATGAGTTAGCATCTTATTGCAACACCAGAGAGGTGTATAATAAGACGTAATCATAAGGTAAGACTTTGGGGAATGTTAGCTGATAGTTGAAAAAGTTTGACGCATCACACAGACACATTCACACATACATAAGGCCATCTAATCACCTGTTATGCTCCAGGCCAACTCTCTAAACCACATTTCTAAACCTAATTCGAGCACAAGAATTCACAGCATCTCACACAGACTTGGATGAGTCACTGTTGTTGCAGGGAGTGTAAAATAAAAGCGATAAAACACACCAGCTGCAGAAGTCTCACGTAGCAGAGTTTGTTTTATAGATATGAAATATTTAGACTCCCTGTGTTATCATGTCAGAGCTTGGCTTACACAAAGAGAAGAAGACAAAAATGACTATGCAATGCATTAATATGGAGAGCAGGGAAAGCTACTACTTCAGTGGAAGTCAGTCATCCTCGTATATACAAAAGCATGCACAAAATATTTCTGCAGAAAGCTATAACGATTATATTCCCATTCATGATAATTCTCTACAAGGTATTAATAACTTCATCTTAAGCATGAATGAATCAAACACGTTAAAAATGCTATGATTCGTTAACCAGAGGATGAGTAAGGGTGACAGGTGTGGTGATAACCCAGTTATGTAGGCAGATCATATCTGAGCCGTGACATCATTGCGCTGTGTGCTCTCTCTCTTTCTCTCTCCCTCTCTCTCTCTCTCTCTCTCTCTCTCTCTCTCTTTCTCTCTCTTACTCTCTTTTTCTCCATGTCTTGCTTGCTATTTGGTATTCTGCTGCAGCTCCTAGCTACTCCAAGACACAAGCCTCTATTCCCAGCTTGATTTGAAGTACAAGCAAGGGAGGGGATGAGGAAAGAGAGAGAGAAAGAGTGGAATTGCATAAATAAAAGAAAGTTTGGGGGTGGAATAAAGGTCAAAGCAAGAAATTAAAGAGGGAGAAAAGAAGTAGATAAATGTTGAAGATGAAGGAAGGAGACAGGTATAGAGACAGGTGGACAAGGGAATGCAAAGACAGAAAAACAGGAAACAAAGGGAGGGCTAAGGATGAGAGACAGAGAAAATTGTGCACTCTGGCCTCCCATTTTTATTCACCAAAGGAGTACCTCTGGGAACTACCTGTCTGTGTCTAAATGCATGGATGGTCGGCTGGCTCTGTGTACAGGAAGCTATTATACTGGTGTCTTCCTTTCTCTTGCTCTCACTCGTTGGCAAGGCAGATCCTCTGTGCTGAGAGAGGCATGATGCACACTGTCGTATTGTCCTACTCCATCATTTATGCACTCCTTTTTAGTCTCTGCCCTTCTTTTTTTACAAGTGTACTAACAGTTTTCAGCCCTGTAGACTGACAAAATCCCCTCCACTATTCAATTTGATTTAATTGACCTCAGTGTGAAGAAATTCTAATCTCAGTTTACCTCAAGGCACAAAATGCCTAGCGTATTTGTATGATTGCAAACCCAGGGCAAGAAAATACATTCACAATACTCTTTGGCAATATCCATTCATTCAGCAATGAGAGGCCACTCTGCCTAACTACGTGTTCTTGAGAAATGCAAGGACACTATAATACCTTTTCCTTTCAGAGTGGAGAGAAATACTGCTGTGCTGTTTCCAGTGAAGGAATGCATATTGGCAGTCATGATTCTTCCTACCTAATTCCCCTTCTGCGTGGAGCCGCTCTGATAACAGATGCATGACGCACTCCCACTGGGGCTTGTATTGATGACATTGGTCTCCCAGACTATTGATCTGGGTGGGGAACCTCATGGCCTGGCTAAATTAACATGTATTTTTGGGAATTAAACTCAAAATGTTTTATTTGATTAACATTTGGAATGCAAGTTACTTAAAGCAACTAAAAAAAATCATGACAATAAAAACCATAAGGTTTTGTTCAAAGTTAGGAAATCAAGGAGAATTATCATCAGACAAATCCATTATTGCAGGTTTCATACAATTATAAAGAGGTTAATGACAATACAGGGATTAGTGCAAACAATATAGTTGCCCAAGACATTATCGATGACAAACTACCATACATTATCAACTGTAAGACACAAAGTAAAAGGTGGAAGTCTGGCATTCTTCTGTGCTTTCTGAATTGAAGCTAAAATTAATTTCTTAAAGTGGATTTCTAAATACAGTCACAACGTTTGAAATAAGATTAAGGATTACAAATTTAGCTCTGTGCTTCATTGGGGTCAAAATGTGAGGACTGGTTTGATCACTCAAGCAAAGCTAACAGAGGTATAGAATATAAAACAATTGGTGATTCATAACGAATTAACCTAAATGGCACACCAGGTTGGAGATTAATTAAGCATTCCCTACCGCAATGAAATCATCTGAACTTGATTGTACAGTGGCTATCTCTTTTGTTCTCTAAGTCTAAAATATATGCATGCTGACTCACTCTGCTGTGCTCTGCTCATGTCAGTTTTTATTTGAGGAACATGAAAACCAAAACTGAAAATAGGTCCCTGAAGAACATGCAAATTTGTTTCAACCAATATGTTAATCATTGCATCCTGCATTGCATACTTCTGGTGTACATGGCTAAAATAACTAAACCATTAATAAATGTGAGTCAGGTTTCATACATATAGTGCTACGTCATTTGGGTCTGGATGCATTATGTAGAGTCATGCTACACACACACTTGCATCCTACTGACCAAGTTACAGTTGCTATGGCAACTGGATCATAATCCCCTTTTTCTTTTGGCTTTTTCTATGAATGAGCTGTGGGTTCAAAGAACTAAAGCAGAACTTGTTCAAATAAATTTGACCAACTTTCATATCTGCCTTCCATTGAGTATCTACATTACTTTCAATATTTTGTTTGGCATGCCTTTCTGTTTTCATACAAGGGTTTTTGTCTACTTAAAATTAAATAAATTACTTCCTCATTCCTGGTTAAGTTTTGAGATCAAAGAGTGGTGTTATTTACACAGACGTTTACCACAGCTAGTGTGCTATTGTAGTGTGGAGGATTCAATATGTCAAAGAAATTTCATAATTTTAGTTACTTTACGTTTGTCATTGCCGGTCACATGATAAGCACATGTCTTGTGATTTAAATGCAGTAAGGCCAACTAAAGTCACAAGAAGGATAAAGACAGCAGAGTCAAACACTGGTGGGGCAGACCAAGCTAAAAGTGAAACCCCGTTAAATTCTGCTAAAGTTGAACTTGGAGGAAATGAAGTCAACCCCATGACCGTATATTTAAGTGACCACTTCAGCTTCAAGTGCAAGAAAGGCAACAGCTTTATTATGCAGTGTAAGCTGTGTTTGTCAAGAGAGACGGAAGTAGCAGCTTATAAAAACTCAACATCAAACCGGTGCAAGCATGGGTGACATTAAGTTAACTAACACACAAAAAAAAGTTTTCATAGTTTAATAAGGGGCTTTACTCACATTAGCCAAAAAGATCAGTGCATGAAATCTCTAATGTTGGTGGACACTACATAAATTAAATGTCAGTCATTCACCACTGTGTTTCTTTAGTGGGAAAGCACATTTATTGTGCCATTGAAAAACAGGCACTTGCAGTGACATTTTCAGAGTTATTCACAAGACAACTGCAGCAGCTGTCACAGCTGGAGTCTAAAATCCCCACTCCCAAACCTGAATGAAGCATATAATGTAACCGTGTGCCGACCGTTTTCCCCACTGTGCTGAAAAGCCTTTAACATGATCTGAAATGTGGAGCTGAGCCAGAAATACCATTTATAGACATAACTTCAACATGTGTAATCTGCACCACCGACCCCCAGCATCCCATGTGTAGAGTTGCCTGAGAGAGTCGCTGGGAAGAGTTCACACCAGCCCATCATAGATCACCAGCCCGGCATGAGGCCCATGATTCACCCAGGAAGTGTTAAACACAAACACACAGATAACACAAATCCCGGCAACACACACACTCACAAACCCCTCTCCTTCAACAATAAAACAGTATGGGGTACAGTGAACTGTGACGTGTGATGTGCTGCAGGGGTCTGATCTTTGAGTATTGCACTGCTATTGTTCTTTTAAATAATTGAACACTAAATTGCCACACTAAAATTGGTCAAATTAAAACCACAAGATTAGAATAAGCACACAGATTGTTTTCTAGACTGTGAGCCTTTATTTTAAAGTCCAAAACAATTACAATGTTAGATTACATCACGTTTAGTTGACCAATGTACTTATATGAGATGTCTGTTGCTGTAATGCACAAGGTCCAATTTTTTGTCAATGTCAATGTCAATTTTATTTCTATAGCACATCTAACAACAAACAGTAAAAACAGTTGACCAAAGTGCTGAACAGGGTCGATGTCAAATACATAAATAACAAGTGTAAAAATTACTACAACCCAAGTGAATCACAGGGAGACAAACAACAACACTTTCAAACATCAGAATCCAGGTTAATGAGGGTTAAAAGCTACAGCAAAAAAAGGTGCATCTTTAGCAGTGATTTAAACGTTTGTAGGGTCTGTGCAGCTTTAATATGCATGGGGAGGTTGTTCCATAGGGTGGGGGCGCCCACTGCAAAGACTCTATCGCCCTTATTTTTTAGCTTTGATCTCGGGACATCCAAGAGCAGCTGATTTGTTGACCTCAGCGTTCTGACTGGAGAATGGTGGCATAAGAGATCAGCCAGATAAAGTGGCGCCAAACCATTTAAATCCTTAAAAACAAGCAATAAAATCTTAAAATCTATCTTGTAATGGACAGGTAGCCAGTGGAGGGCGGCCAAGACTGGCGTTATGTGTTCACGCTTTTTTGTTTTAGTTAAAAGGCAAGCAGCTGCGTTTTGGACTAGCTGGAGGTGATTTAAAGATTTCTGATGTAGACCCATATATAAAGAGTTACAATAATCCAGCTGAGCAGTGATAAAAGCATGGATGACTTTTTCAAGGTCTTTGGAAGACAGATAGGCCTTAATTTTAGCTAGAAGTCTTAACTGGAAGAAACTGGTCTCGACAACTGCACTGATTTGTTTACATTGTTTTGGATTGTTGCAATAATAATAAACATTTGCATGAAGAAAGCTTATTTGTCCACTCCCATGTTGATAAGAGCATTACCAACTTGAAAAAAAACCTCTTTAAAAGTACATTTAAAACAGATAGAAAATTAACTCGCGATTGATCGTGAGTTAATCTCGCATCGCTAGACCTATCTCACTGGAATTCCATGTGCTAGTCAGAGCTCACAGACGCGTTGTATAACATATTATTTATTCACAAATTTACTTAGAAAGATTTAGATGTTTCAATTTTAAAAACTAAAATTGTCACACATAAAGGCACATTTGAGGCAAATAAGCACTCAGAAGACATGCACATGGATTAACACTGGGTGACTCACCAAGACACACACTCACCGTGTGATTATGGGTTGTCGCATTACCATGGGAACACATCCTGTAATGTGCTAATGCCTCATTTCTGTGAGTATGTGTGTATGTCTGTGTGTGTGTTAGTGGGTGGAAGGTGACAGTTATGCCACACTTGCCCTTAATTGCAGAGTCAAACAGCACAGATATTTTCAATGTGACACGGGGGCTGCAATGTGAGAAGTTCATGGAAAGAATAAAGTACATGTAGGCTACAGTGTGTTACTGGTTTTGTTAGTTGATACTGACTGTCAAAGCTTTCTGGCAAAAACATGTATTCATATTTGAATAAGGGCCTAAATATGTGGACATGCAAACGTGCCCTACACTTTTTTCTGTCACTTTAGTATTTCATTAATGTAACTAAGATTCTAACTAGGATGCTAGCTAGCTATGTACAAAGATGGCACCCCCATTCTTAAACCAGCCTGTTAATCTCTGATTGGTTCTGATTGTTTTTCTAACAGCACAACAACAGACCAATAGCAGATGTTGCCACTGATTCAGAGGTTTGGAACCAGATTCAGAGACCAAATTAGCATTCCCTTCCTGTTGAATGGGTCAATTCATACTCTCACACCAGACACATAATTGATGACCACCTCTACTGAGACCAGACCCACACACATTTAACAGATGTATACAAGTACGAAAGACAGATAAAAAAATATTAACAACAGTTCAGCACACAGTCTTTCATGCAGGACTGAGTTTTGTCCCATCTAAGATTGGCTTGGAATTTCTGCAGCCTCTCAGAGTGGGAGTGCTGACTGCTGACAGGAAACAGTGTAAGAGAACATTAACAGCATGGCACAGACTGATGCAAACTCCCTGAACTTGATCCAAATCTACATTCGAACTTAGGGTTCATTTATAACACTTTTATAGAGTCTGTATGCCCGTAAATAGCCTACCTATCTCTGTGAACGAACAAAAAAGAAGTATAATTAACATGATTTTTATGTTTTAGTCCTTTCAGTTCTCATAAAAGCAGTTGCCATGACATTCTCTTTCAATGTTGTGTGAACAACAATGTGATAATAATTGTGTAATCCATTGTGTGCTTACGAAGACATTCCCAGGAAAAACCAAAGAAAGAAAATAACCCTTAAGTTATGGGTATGAGAGCTCCATTGGGTGTTTATTAGTGACAGCAAATATAATACACGTAGGCTCTTGATATTTTGCTGGCTATTTGCGACCTACTGATTGAATTATTATGTAAAACACCTTAGAACTGTAGGCCTAATTTTACAATTGTACTTCTGTGGTAAATTACTGTTTTGCCTTTATCTTATAATAATGATGTTCTGGCACACAATGCTTCATTATTATTATCGCTCATTTCCTAAATGCCTTGTCTGAGGACAGGCATTTGTCGGAGGGTCAAACAGCATAGGAAACCCCCCTCCTTCCAGACATTTCACACCTCAGAATGCGGGGTCTGTGTGTGAGAATTTCCTCAACTTTTCGAAACCAACAATCCGAGGTAAGAAAATGAGCAGGGTTTGAACTTCTCTCTAGATCTCTGTTTCTTTTCATATGTACAAAAGAGTACAACACTAGAAATGTCTGCCAGGAGAGACAGTCAGATAAAGTGTGCCATTATCCACATGTTCAATCGACTATTTCTTCTTGCCCATCTCTCTTTTGGCCAGTGTTTCTCCCCATCACCATGTGTTGCCATTAAGAACACCTTCTGCCTTCAGTCCCTACAAACTACTTGGGTTTGAGCATACCTCGCTAAGAGATCCCTGACTCTTGGGTAAAGGTACTTTTCCATTGAATTTACATACTGGGGAAAACAGAATTTAGTCAAAGTAAATATATAAAGCTAATATACTCATGGTCAAAGTCGTTTCATAGGATCTTTCCCCCCTTTGTTTGCAATTTCAAATGAGGTTCCTCTGCTTCACAAAAGTAAAACAAAGGAAGGCTTGTGTGGAATGTTTGTGGTGGTAATTTCAGTGTTTGCAGGTTTTGTTCTGGGGAGCTAATTTAGATTTGGTGACATTCATACTTCCCTTAAAATTGTAATAGTTTTACTGTGTGACTAACTCAGTCTTTTCCTAACCACTCACTGTCCTTTCACTTCCCTCTTTTTATTCCCTGGAATCTCTTTTAATTGAAAAAGGTCACTAGTGAAGAGTGGAGTGTACGCTACATAAAAACCTATGAACCAGAAATGTAAAGCTGAATGAAAAATTGCCCAAAAATCTAACATCTAACATTATTTGACCACAATTTGATGAGATCCAGACCATAGAGTTTCATGAGCAAACAACATATCTGACAGCCTTATCTGGCAGCTGTCATAAAATACACTCCTGTTAATTTCAGCTATTTACAGTCGGCTGTATTTAAGTCCGACGCCAAGATAAGGGACAGGTTATATGAGCTGTTTCGATTGCCTTTATGTTTTTTCTTCTGGTGGTGCTTATTGTCCTTTAAATGTTATTTCCTACCATGATGTTGCAGTATTTATTGTTCAGGCCCACTGGTTTATTTAAACAGGGAAAGGCATGCTGGTAAAACCTGAAGAGATTACAGGAAAAGAGGTAAACCCCACAGTCTCAAGCAGAGAAACCTTTTCTTTCAAGCAAAAAACTTTCAAGATTAACTTCTCACTTCGGTTTTACCCACATGCCAACACAAACACCTTCACAAACACATACGCACAGCTCAGATGTGGAAGATGGTTTTCTAGGATCCCCTTATTGAAAGATTGATTATGAATACACACAGTGGGCTGTTCTGATTAAGGTGGCACCCGTGGGACAGCCCCGCAGTTTATTGAAATACATCAAAGGCCGTTATGAAAATTAGTGGAGGCTGCGATGGGGAGATCCAGAACTGGGTAGATGGGTGTTTTGCTGACTAATAGAACTATAATTGTCCCTCCTCCACATTCACTTTTTGTGACAACTGTTCACCATGTTATTAAATGGCAGAGTGACTTATCAATTTTCTCAGAATTTCCCTGTTCCAATAGTGCTGGTACTGTTAGAAATAAAGTTACAGAAACTAAAAAACACAAGTGAAAATGCCCCTAGCTTAGCCTACAGGTACACCACCCCCTTACTAAAACTTGGCTATGTGCTCATGTGATGGCCATGGGATATTGATCTTTGTAAAGATCTACAGCAACCTGTTTCTCATATACTGCACAGTGAGCTCGGGATGGGATGGGATCCAAAATGGGCGGTAGACAGAAAAATCATTCATTGTGGTTTCCAAGCCGGTTTCAGTTCTAGGGAGCTTATAGGGTCCAAGACTTCTCTTGTAGTAAAAAAAAAAGTCCAAAAACTATCCTAGCTGTCGGCTAGGATAGTTGAACAGCTTGAAATATAGGACAATAATCCCATTATCACAGTTCGCTGAGTTTGCTTCCAGCCAGTCAGACAGGTTTTGGGTTTTCCCCCCACATTCCTCCTGGATTAGATTAAACTTGTTATCTCTTTATGTGAATAGTTGTCAGCTCGCCTTGGGGTTTTAGTTGTGTTGCATGTTGTCCCAATGACCACCAAATGCCATTTTTGGCTTTATGCCATTCTGTCACAAGGTTTTAAAATGTGCTTCCCAAGTACTGTATGTCATGACATCTGAATGCTGAGCCTTGTTACTCATTGGTTTACCCTTAAAAGAGAGTCCCTTCCCTATTCATGTTTCTATGTCAATTCACAGAAAAATGGGGGTTTTATGGGCAGAAGTTCTATCTCATAAACAAGTCTTCTTTCTTCACTCTAACTCCCTGTGTACGTAGGGGAATCACATTGCAGGTACTTCCCGTGTTGTAAATCAAACACGTTCCCTTCATGTTTCCAAAAATTAAAGCTATAATGCGTAAATAAATCTTTGCTCAATTTAAAGTCTTATCACGCACTTTTTATCTGAGCTTTGACACTTTGTGTCATGGTGAACCTTGACTCCTCTTCTTTTACAGCTCTTTGTGTATGACATGTGAATGTCTGAACACGTGTAAGTGTGTGTGTGTGTGTGTGTGTCAAATGATCCACATGTGTGGGAATTACCCTCTTATCAGTCTGGTCTGGTCTGGAATCTCTCTTCAGCACTAATGTTTGTTTGGGTTTGTGGAGAGTGGAAAGAGAAGTGGTGAATGAAAAGAGAGAGAGACAAAAAAAAGAACAAAAACAGGGACTAAGCCAGAAAAAGTGAAAGTAAAATATCTCAAGCAAGTCATCTTACATTTTGTCTGTGCTCTCTTTGTGCTTTCTTTTGTTTTCTTCAGTGCTGCAAATGTCTAGTGATAGACGTATTTGTACGTACGTATGTGTGTCCATGTTTTGGGACGTGTTTGTGGGGGAAGATCCCCATGCAGAACGCTTCCAACGTTAGAGCCAGACACTACAGTATATAGTGTTAAGTTGCTTTGAGCTGTAGCCTACATTCACTTCTAAACAGAGGCAGAATATAAAATAATATCGGAGATTATTCCTTCACAGCGCTGTGCAATGCGAGAAAATCTCAGAGCTGAACCGGGCAGAAACAGCAGTTTTCATCAGACTCACCCTGGGTCGGGTTATTTAAGTCTACTGCAAATTTACAACATTAATATCATTAACGTCACCAAAATACCCCCCGTGCATCAAACCCATACTTAACCGTTAACCATCAAGTCAATACACCCATATGGAAATTAACACCTCTCTCTCTCTCTCTCTCTCTCTCTCTCTCTCTCTCTATTTCTCTCTCTCACAAACAAATGGCTTCTGGTGGTTGATTAACGCAGATAGGTGATGATTAGCTTGGGAAGCGTACTGCCACAAGTCCACATTTTCATTGTGATATTTTATGATTACATTCTGAATGTGCAACGTTCTCTGTCAGGTAAATGTAGTTGTACAATGTTTTCCTCTGATGTAGATGTAGCCTACATTGTAAGTCAGTAGTAGGTTGTACAGTGGAGTTGCATATTAAGTGGTTTGGGGTCCTTCTGTAAGTAATTTTGGGGTACAATTTGGTTTTGAAGAATTCATTCAACAAGCAGCAATACCACAGGCCAAGCAATCGGCTCGGTTCAACCAGGCACAATAAAGTCAATCAAAAAATCAATAAAGCAGTACTGTTGTATAACTTTGAGACCTATTCTTCTCTCGCCAGTTGTATTTTAAGTCTTGACTTTGAATTAGGAGCTAATGAAGCCTCCTGGGGGTGTTTCCAGACAACCCCCACATAGAAATGGACACAGCACAAAGTGTCCCATTGAGATGTGTGAGAGGGCCCAGGGTGCCTTGTCCTACAATAAGCGCTTAGTCTACAACAGATGGAGTTGTAGCTCAAACATACTTGTAGTAGGAGGCTTTTCAGTGTCTAGATTGTCCAACAAAGTAAGCAGCCTTCAGAGATTGTAGAGTGAAGAAAAGAAGAAAAAAAGCTTGTCTTGAGGCTTACAAAAACACTTCTCATTGAAAAAGAGAAACATTTAGTTGAAAGAGGTTGGGCCCATGAATCTGACTTACTGATCTTGTGATCTGCTAGATCAAAGGAGTAATTACGCTTATACAGAGATTAAAATTGAGATTTTGTGTTAGAAAGATTCCAGACAAAAAATTCCCATGTGATTTTAAACTTTATAAGGTTTTGTCATTATTTGTTGCATGAAAACCATGTTTTTTCAAGTCAAAACCTGTCATATATCCTGCATTTCCCTTGTGATCGTACCACATCATCAACACATGTAGAGATTTTGACCAGGAATCGCATGGGATTTTCCAAACTGAGCTGCGCTAAATGGAACACAGCATTAATTTTTTATCTTGGAAACAGTAGTGTGACAAAACTATCCCAACTCAAGAGAGTTGTTTAACTTGTCAGGTCATCTAATGAGGGAAGCTTGTGTTCGGATTGTTTTGTTAAAGTACTATTTCAAAAATATAATACATTTGAAAAGTTCTATGGATGAAATTGTTAGCAGCTACTGAACTCACATGTCTGCAGTTCCAGCTCTCAACTGATGAAAGGCTGTCAGCTGATGAAGAAAAAGGTACTTGGAATTTCTTTGTCGAAATAAACTCAACAAAGCCAAACCAACAACAGTCTGAGTCACACAAATTAATACTGAGACGGTATTCTTACATACTTCTGCTAAATTTTTCATTTTGCTTCAGTACTCTGTCCGGGTTTCGTGGTTTCGTCTTGAGTTTTCTCAACCAAAGTTTTTACCGGTCCAATCAGAGAACAGAGGGAGTGGCTGAGAACAATGACGTTGAAGTCGTCCACTTGAGTTGTATTTCTGTAATGGCGGCGGAGAAAGATGAAGCGAAGCCATTCGGTCTGTTGTGACAACACTGCCGAATATCCAGAAGTTAAAGCCCGAGCAACAACAATCTTTCCTGAATCTTATTGGTGGCCATGAACCCCACGGGGTTCTAGCGATGCTAATGCTAAATATAAGCCTTGTCGGTCTGTTGTTGCACATGCGCATGACATACAGTACGTCGCAACCAAGCGTTAATGATTGGTTATGGCAGATCCAGAGGGGCTCTGGGCAGATCCAATAGTTTTTTAACTTCAACAGAGTACCCGCCTTTAAGGCCAGACCCCCCTGCACAAATGAAATGTACGTCAGTCTGGTAGCACCAGGACACGATACCGGTTCCTGAACGATGTGTTTTTCAATACCAATTTCATTAAATCCATTTTAAAAGCAAACAAAAAGAAATGACAACATTACGGCAAAATCTTTTTATTTATTTTTCAACTCCTACTACATGAGCCCTGGGCTCTGTGTGTAACATAGAGCTTTTCTGTGCCTCTACAATGTGTAACGTTAGACAGCCAATCACTAGCATTATTAGATCTTAGTACATGAAGGAGAATGCTGCAGGCTCACTAATGCTAATGACATTTACTCCTTAGGTATTGGAATTTGGTATTGAATGACGAGACATTTTCAAATACTCTGTAGTAAGGAGGCAATTTGATCGTATCGAAAAGTATCAAATTCGGTACCCATCCAAATGAAACCAGATTTATATTCTTAGGTCAAATGTGTCATTATAATGGACAAATTATATTTAAATCTATGAAGAAAAACTTTTACAGCTCCTGGGAAACCTGAATGTGTCCATTGTCAGACCATTAGCATTATGAGGATTACAGCTATATCTACATATAAGGAAATAAGGTTAAAGCAGACAACCTTGCTGCCTCGCTGGTCTATTTGATGACTTTGCTCATTCCTTTTATTCTGTTTTGGTGTCCGTCATGTGAGTGGTTGACCTGGCTGGTGAATGAACTTTCTCAGCTGCTGACCTGTCGATTCTCAATGATTTCATTCAGCCGGGGGGTGAGTTGTCTGTCTCATCATGCTTCCTATCACAAGTGTTGTTGACCACAGTGTGGTCTGAACACTTGCTTGTGCTTCTCATGTGCTAAACTTCCTTTTCAGTTCAGTAATTCAGTGATTATGGAGGGGATGACAATTGCACATGTCCTGAAAACAATGAAGCAGTTATTATGGGGATGAAGCACATCCACATGTCATTCTCATACCCGAGCACATACTCAATAATCGATTCAAAGTGTTAATACAGATATTGTTACAGCGCAAGCCCAATAAATCCCTTTTAAAACTTAATCTGGAGACTCAGTGCATCCTCTGCATCTTCTGGCCATCTGTTTCCAGGCTGTGTGAGTTTCTGTCTTGTCAGCAGAGTCTCTTCTTAGCAAAGACATTAGTGGATTAACAGTCTCTCACACAAGGTGCCTCCACATTAGTCAACGGTGTGGACATGCTGTTTCCAAGAAGATGAAAAAAGCTGTCTCATGGGAAGCTAATGAAGAGAAATAAACTCTAAATTAAAGTAATAATAGCAGTAGTCCAGTGACGATTCATACAGTTGAGTAAGTAAGTACATGCGCAGATGTTAACTCTGACGCTGATAAAAAAGATCAAATGAAAAAGAGATTTATATTTTTATTGCCTATAAAACCAACATACAGTATTTACATCTTTCAAAATAATTTTTCGTGAGGTTCAGTATGTAGGTATGAAAAACAAAGTCAGACAGAAAGTCAGATGCACTTCATCCACCTCACTAAAGGCAGGACAGAGACTTTTAGTACTTTACATGTTTCAATATGCGGCCAAATTTGCCCTGCTCAATGTGAATTCACAAGATTAGCTAATTCTGAGAGCTTCAGAGGTGTTAGGTCGCACTTGTGTGAAGCAAACTGAAATCCTCCAACTGCAGCTGATTGCATCTTCGATGCTCATAACTGATGGAAAATTTCACCATGGAGGTGTTTTTATTTAGCTCTGTCTCACAAGTTTGTTGTTGCGTGGGCACAGTTGGCTTCCTTAGCACCTGACAAACAGGAAGGTGTGTGTGTGTGTGTGTGTGTGTGTGTGTGTGTGTGTGTGTTACCACAGGATGTAAGATAATCATAGTTGATCTTTCCACGAAGTACATCGCACCCATTGTAGTCCACCTAAACCACATGACATTTCAACTCTATAAATAGTTTTCTCCCCCGCCCCTACACACACACACACACACACACACACACACACACACACACACACACGCACACACACACATACAGAAATGAAGGGCAGTCACAGCTTTGACTTGGCTCTGTCTTCAAAGGGCTGAAAGCCATCTGGACAGTTAGGTTATCATTAGGAACACACTTGTATAGGATATCAAAGAAGTAAAGAGCTACACTGATGTAGGCTTACTTTTACAATCTGTTACCACTAGACTGTTTTATGCCTTGTTCTGATGTTACTGTGAGCTCATAACTGCAATGAAACGTCCATGGCATTTATTGAAATCTGAGTGGGTTGACTTTTTAAAATAAGATTAAGTTTCATCCAAACAACTGTTAAAAGTAAACTTCAATTAAAAAAAAGATGTGAGTGACTTCAAAGTGCGTTAAACACAATTCAAACCCATTATAGAATCTGTTAAAAATGTAGAAGTGGTGAATCAGTTTGGCCACCACAGTGTTGGAAGAAGTACTCAAATCCTTTTCTTAAGTAAAAATATTAAGACCACACTCTGAAAATACTCCAATACGTGTAAAAGTCCAGCATTTCAAACCTTACTATTAAAAGTATCCATTGTGTAGCTAAATGTTTTCCTCTA
>JABXJD010001419.1:0-89362 GCA_013375575.1 Percina caprodes | reverse complement strand
CAGATCAACAGATGTCAGTTTAAAATATTTTCAGCAGATTTTGAGAGGCATTAGTTACGTTTACACATTTATTACACTAAATAGGATCCATTCCTCCTCCATGTGCAGCAGTCATAGTCTTATCCAGTTTAAATTCATTCATCGCATATATTGACTAAAGTCAGGTTAGCAAAGATTGAACCAGAGAGAGATCCTACATGTGATAAGTGCAGGCAGGTGTGATAGCTGCAGGCATGCCCCAGCTTCTCTGCTTCACATGTTCTGGCTTTGTCCAAATTTGACTGGCTGTTGGAAATTTATTTTTAATTCTATGTCAGTTGCACTGGGCTCTGAGATTAACCCTTTCCCACTTGTTGATCTCTCTCCCCAAAACTGCAAATTTGTCAAACTTCCATAACGGTGTGCTCGCCGGTACTTTAATAGCCAGGCAAATGATTCTCCTCAATTGGAAGTCAAGCCAATCACCTACTCATATAAACTGGGTACGTGACTTAATAAGTTGCATCCATTTTGAAAATATAAGATATCTGAGAGATGGGAAGCAGGAAAAAATTTAGGACAATTTGGAACCCATTCATTTCCTACTTCTCTTCTATCAATGCCACTGGGATCACTCCCACCCAGCTGATGCCCTGGAGATAAACCCTTTATTTAGTTATTTTAATTTATTATTTGTATAAATTTGTTATAGTAAGATAATTACAGAGATTTTTCTTTTTCCTATTGAATAACTACAACTGCCATAGAGGATGTGATTGTTTTTCAATATTTAGCTACCGGTATGTGCTATCTGTATGTTTGTTATAAGTGGTCTACTAACAAAAAACAAAATAAAGTTATATAAAAAAAGTTTATTTGAGCAACCTAATAGTAAGGAAGTACAGTAGTCCTGCCTTGAAGTAACAAATGCATGGACCAGTTTTTCGGCATTGTTTTGAGACAGGATGTGCCTAATTTTGGCAATGTCACGCAGGTGAAAAAAGGCTGTTCTTGAGATTTGTTTTAATTGGGTGTTGAAGGATCCTGATCGTTCTTGTTAAAAGTGCCACCCCGCATTTTTAAGAACCGCCACATTATGTAATCATTTAATACAAAATTCTGAGAAATGTATTACATATTGCGTTCAGGGTTTTTATTACATAATGTGGGTGTTACTACATAATTAATTGAAAATGTATTACATTTTGATGTTTTATTGCATAATGCATTATTACAGAAGGTGGTGTTACAAACTCCAAACCCCTCAAATCTTCCTCCTATTCAAACACTTCCACAGTCTTGAATGTACACGTACTCATGTACTCATGTTTTATTCAAAACTTATATATATATAAAGGAAATACTTTGTGATTAATCTAATACCAGTAGTGGATGGACCACTTGCTATGATGATTTAAAGGGCAGTTTAAATCAGTCAGTTGTTTGATTAGCTACATGCACAAGCACACTGTGAGTCACAGGCATCTGAGTAAGCCTCTGCCTCAAAGAATGACTCATCCTCCAACCGACATTGTAGTTATCTCTGAAATTAGAAAATTCCCTGGCAAAAAACACCATATTAGATTGTTCAAATTATACATAAAGTGACCCTGCTGACTATATTGTATAGACATTATCTGCAATGAAGTGACTTGTTTTGTTGTGGGGTAATTAATAGTTGCATCATTAGACTTAGCTGTCTTTTCATTTAATTTGCATAACGCTAATGCCCTTGGTTATGTGCTGCTAAAGTAGAATGAAAAAAGGAGTAAACTGTAAAGCAGTAAAAGGAGTTGCTGACACAGCCAACCCAGCTCATTTCAGTGAGATGCAAATATAGCGAATACAGCTGCAAATGCACTTTTTTTGTATCTTTCTAAATCAACCAAGCTGGTCTCTTGTTCAGCCAAGGTTCAATGGGCCACGAGGTCAAAAAGAAAAGAGAATAATTTACTAGTTGTGCCATGCTTCTGTGATTGAGTCATCATTCTGGCTTTGGGACTTGATTTGTGGCCTCTGTGTGAAAAGTGGCATGTGGCTGTAGGTATGCACAATTCAGGGGAGGTGTGCTTTCTCGCATCTCTGGTCCAAACTTGCACACTGCAAATAACACAAGATATTAGTCCTCAAATGGTGAAAATGGTCATGATGCAGCAAAGAGAAAAGCTTTGGTGGAGGTGTGAAACAATTAAGCGTCCTCAGCAGCTCATTTGTTAAGATGTGTTTACCGTCTTTACCAGGTCTATAGAATGCTCACATCAATTCACACGGAGTTGTAAATTTTTTCAATACTCTTAGCATCATATTGCTATTTGTCGCCTCAAGAGGGATGATTATTCTGTCATATTATTACCACCCAGACGCTGCCCACACACTTCCTTTGCCTTTGCTGTAAGGATAAAGCACAGTTCCTGTTTTTCGGGACCATCTGTAAGAAAAAACCAGCCCAGGGTAAAAACGATGACTGCAACTTGGCAGAAGATTAAACAAGCCCTCCGCAAAAGCCATTAATAATTCTCATATTTTGGAAACAGACCATACATACAGAATCTGTGGTATTTAATCTCCTCTCTCAGCGAATAAAAAAGAAAAAGGTCAGCTGGGAGGGAGAGAATTTTTTTTCTTCCCCAGCCCAGAGTGATGGGCCTAGCTTTTCCAAGGCACCCCATTTGTCTGTCAGGGCTGTGAGTAGAGCTGGTGATTTAGTTTCCATCACATGAAGCTCATGTCCGGTTGATGATACTGCCAGGTGGGATATGGGGAGAATTTGTCACCTGGAACTTTGACAGGGAGATAATTGCTGATAGTTAGCAGAATAATAGTATATGAGCATTACTAGCCACACCGTATTTGTTCCTCACGCTTCAGAGCATGTTTTCCCACATCATTTCAGTATTGACTTTGTTTACACAGAGCTCGTTTAACCTAATCAGGCTGAAACAACCAGCACATCAACTAAGTATTTACAAAAAGATCTACATGCAATATTTTTTTCATTACACTGCTGAAACCTTAGTAATCATGTTAACACGTTTAAGCAGATTTAGCAATTAATGCCATTATTTATACACTACAGTAACATGAACATAAGTCTTTATTTTTCCCCATCCATGCAGCCTCCATCACCAGAACAACAAATGTGGGGAGATAAAAGAATGAAGGAATCAATAAATACGGAAAATGGTGCAGGTGTAGCACGACCTAGGTAAATCACAATGTTGTTCATAAATGCAATGTGAAAATAAAAGCATGTCATCCATTGACAATGCCACGCCTTTTTCTATCTGCCTGTGTGTCATGGTGAATATCCACGAGGTCAGGCAAACCCTCCGGCCAATCAGCAGGTCTCACACAGCCTCAACACCTCTGCCGAGCAGCATCCACAAACAACACCTCTGCCTGTGGCTACAAACAAGGCAAGGTACAACATCAGAGCACAACACAGACCCATTTCAAACTCACCAGAAGTTGCAGTCTCTCCCTCCCCAAGTAAAGTTGAAGGTTATTTTTTTTCTCTCATTATTTCACTTGTACCAATTGTAACCTCCAAAGTGCAGCAGTCAGTGGATACGATGCATGCCGTTTTCTTTTTTGGAGTTTTGGCCGTTCTGGATTTCCTATTGACAGGATTTCCAAAATCCTTGCATTCCTAGTTTGCAGCTGGTCTGAGAGTTCATCTAGGGTCTCTTAATGTTTTGTCTTAAGGCAAATTTGGACTTCTAAAAAAAAAAGAATCAGTCCAATTAGTTTGTATAAAAAAGCCAAATTTGAGAATTTATGTGAAGTTCTACTTTTGCCCGCTTCATGTTTTTCCTTTCTAATTGTGTTGGGGCCACATTGGGAGGATAAGTATTGTGTGTTTTACATTCACTTCAAATAGAAGACAATGAAGATCTTTGTTGAAACTTAATTTGACCCAAATGTTGGCAAGATGAACACACAGTTTTCCTTGAGTGACTTACAGAAGAGACGGGTCACATTAGACAGCAGTAATAGATGGAACAGCGAAAGGAGTGGTGCAGATAAGGGAAATGTGCCAAACTCAGCTGTGGGGGTTAGGGAAAAATCTCTCTATAATTGCCAGTGTTGGGTCAGAGAGTACTCCTGGACCCCACACCCACACCCACCCACTCCCCTCCACTGTCTTCCTGTGTGTTAACTAACACTCACCAGAGTGCTGCCTGAACTCTGGGCTGGCAGAGCCTCAGGGTGGGATCCAAACTCTCAGCAGCTCTGTGACCTGGCTGAACCTCTACCCACCGCCCTCTGTGGGAGGGGTGGAACTGCTAAAGAAGTCCTGTGAGCCAGTGAGAGGCCAATTCAGGCAGATTTACCCCCCTTCCCACAAAAATATAACTTTGAAATGAAACACAAATTATCTCTGTTGGGAGCACCGTGAAATTTACTGCTGTTTTTTCAGTTGGTGTGGTTTTATGTGCCGTTTGTGTATTGGATAGTTAACGGTCTGTATTTTCTGCCCGTTTTTTTTCAAGAATACATGAAAGGATAAATCTTTTTACCATACCCAGTATTAAATTCTTATAGCCTGTCCAAGAGTGTTTTGCTCTTGATGGAAAAACTTCACTATCTCCAGAGCTGGGGGCGGGGTGTTTAAAACAATGATTAGTTTGATATGATTCAAATGGGGAGGGGTTGCAAGACATGTAGGTCCCACTCAGTAACAGGGTTTAGACCTATGACTTTCCTCATTCTAACTAGGTCTAATGAAGGGAGGGGGCGCTTAAGAAGTCTCCAGCATGCAGCCAGGCATTACCGATTAGGTCAGTGGAACGACCGCTGGGCTGAGCATGATGGATGACTGGTGGAATGAGTTTCTGCCTAGCGGTATTGTGAAATCTTTTCATTGTCACTGACGGGGCCTCTATGAAGGGGACTGATAAATGAGGCAGCAAGTGTCAGAAACGCTTTTTTGCCCTGCTGTGGCTTTAATATCTCACCCAACTACAGAGCAAAGAGTATTGATAAAAGCAAAAGTTTTAAAAATAACCACCGTTAGTGGAGCAGGGCTGAGAGAGGCGGGGATGATTAAGGCGACAGGCTGCCGGACCCAACCCAGAGTTGGTTGTTGTAAACACCAGTCGAGGCCAGTGACCATGCTGGGAAGAGGGAGCCCGTTTTTATGGGGAACGGGTGTTACCTCAGTGACATGGTGCTGTGATGAATGTGTTGCCTCCATCTGGTTTCAGCACATGTAATAAATATCTGGACTCATGTTTGACCTCTCTTACTTAGCAGACACATCTTTCACATCAGAAACATCCAAGAGGGAATCAAGATTATGGGTGTCTGGAAGCGAGGGTGCAGGACCTATGTCTTGTCAATATCTTGAGGTATCAGTGCAGTAAAAACAAGAGCATAACAAAATGCAATGTCCATCTATAGATATATTCAATAAGAAAAAGACACAAATCCTTGTGTTTGATTGTGAGGATTATATATGAAGCAAAACAGACAGAAAGGGGGGGGAAAAAGTGAAATATATACAGCTTTTTTCTTTATTCTCCCCTCACAGCTTTGTGGTCTGACCTTGCAGCTTCTGTGCCCCATCCATCTTGGGCTGTTTAGCCATTTCACTGGATACATACCGCGCAGATTAACACAATTCATCACCACAATCATCCTCGATTCATCACCCTTCCCAATGAATGTTTTGACATCTAGTTAATTTTCTGCTGATGATTTATCAAATTATAATTACCATACTACTGAAGGAGTCATTTATTATGTTGATACATGATAATGATGCCAAAGTGGATTGAATTTTAAGTGAGTTCTCTGTGATTATAGCATATGCATTATTGTGAGTAATGCCTTACAATTTGGTCTCCTCCAGCAGTTGAAAGTCTGAACACTCCGTTAACGTTGGGACAATATGCAATAACAGGCAGGTTGTCGATTCATTTTTTTCAACACAAATTGTTGAGTGAGGACATGCAAAACATTAAGATTCAGGCTTCTGATTTAAGGTGGTCGTAATTAAAGGGTGCACTAATTCAGTCAGGGCTTTGGTTAATGCTCCTGAGGATCAAAGACTTTAATAGCTTCAGGTGTAGCTGCTGTGCTCAGGTACTTTATTAGCAGTTAACTTGTTCATTGAGCCTTACGACTATGGCTCAAAAACAATCAATACAGAGACTGGTCAGCTATGCATACCACAAGACAGAGAGTTAATCTATTCATTAATCTTGTTATTTAATTAAAATGTTCATAGGGCTGCTAAGTAGTTAGTAGAGCTGCAGGTAACAATTATTTACATTATCGATTATTTGTCACTATTTTTTCAATTAATCTATTAGTCTATGAAACGTTGGAAAATGTGAAAAATGACCGTCCCAAGGCAATGTTGATTGTTTGTTTTTGTTTATTCAATTTACAATGGCATGAAACATAAAAGCAGCAATTCTTCATATTTGAGAAACTGGAACCAGTGGCTGTGCGGCATTTATGCTTAAAAAAAAGTTTTAATCAACTAATTATTTTAGTGAGAGTAGTCAGGTAATGGTAATATTAATAATATAATATGCAAAACTTAAATGTGATCCAGATTTATTCTGCCACTGCACCTTCCTTCTGTCAGTTTCTTTTACTGTCAGTAGTAGTAGGACTGGGCTTTGCACCTCTTGATTCGCTGGCTAATTGGAGGCGACTCGGATTGAATTAATGTTGTGCAGTGTTTGGTATGCAAAAAGCATGAATCTATTGTTTGTGTTCAGAATGATTGGGTGTCATCATGCAGGTTAGGTTTGTTGGGCAATTAATTAGTACAGTGTTCACAGAGAGTGTTATGACGTCAAGAGCCTGCCCCCCGTTGAGTGGTTTGATTCACCTTGATGGTGGCCATTTTTCAAGAGTCTGATAATTATGTGTCATGGATCTAAAAGTGCAATAGATATGCTACTCATGTTGGAAAAACACATATATTAAATGGCTTAATGGACTTTATCTCTCACACAGATGAATGAATGGTTATCATAAAGAATAATGCTGCATTACCACATATCAGAAGAATAGGGGGAAAACACCCTATTGTTACAACATGGAAGTGTTCACTCATTATTACAAAATTGTTCCCCTACTGATGACTGCATGTTTGTAGCGAGCTGTTAACATGTTTAACCAGTAAACTGTAGAGGCTATATAGCTAATTTGTTAATAGCAACATTGATGTATTCATTGAACTGTCCATGATAATAACTTTGCAGCCATGTTGGCACGTTTGTTTACACATCTGTACTTCCATTGGCCAAATGGGAGACGCTGTAGACTTCAATCATTCTCAATATCTCCTTCTCCTAATTACAACTAGGTAGCTTCAGCAAATGTATTTTACCACTTGGCTGTTCTTATTTACATTTGTATGATATAAGGGATAAAGGTGGCTCTTCTTTAAAACACATGCTCCCTTTCAAATTTGATTAGAACCAAGGGTGTTTCTGAGAACGATATCGCCTTTTAGACATTTGTCTTCATAGCCTCCCGCTTATCAAGAGACTTATTTGCTGTCCACATCCATGTTTCTCTTGTATCTCACCAGTGGCCATTTTGTCAGTCTAAGTGCTCAAATTGATCAATTTTGTCGCACTTTAAAATAAACCAACATCTATTATGGTGATCTTTCAGACATTGCTCCTTTACCTCTCACCTCAACCTCTCTCTGTATCCTCTCTTCCCCAGCTTTGCCCTAGCCCCTATTGTAGGTAACCTTGTGAGGGCTCGCCTCTCCACTCTAGCTTGTCAGCCACAATCTGCAGTCATTTGGTGTGAAATGTGCGCCTTTGTCCAGGGCTCTCAAGGTCAGGGCCTGGTAATTGATGTTGCTTATTCATCTGATTCCTATGTCTTTTCTCCCTCCTTACACAGCGGCCTTTGTTTGGATAAATTGTTTGAAGATTTACTGTAGTTCTTAAAGACTCTGAGAAGTGTCCTCCTGCTGCCGGGGCTTCACTGGGGGCCCAGAGTTGATGACACACTGCTGGTCTTGGACAAAGGCCTGTTTTTCACATAGACAAGACAGAAGGAGCATCTCCTGCATAACAATTGAGGCAAAACTTTAATGAAACTTGCAGTCACTCTTGTGTGCGCCAAATCCAGCTTAAAGTGGTTTCATAAAAGTGAAAACAAAAGAGAGTTGAATTTTGTATGCTTTCCGTAAGAGCCCAGGTAACAGAATGATACATTTAAGGGTTTGCTCAGAAGTGCTACATTGAGTCTAAAATGATATGCATACCAAAATTTCCTTCTCCTAAATCTTCTAAATTGCCTTTCGTTTGGCAGAAGATCCTGGCAGCCATAACATTCAAAATCACAATTTCCAAGTGTTACGGACATCAGAAAAAAGTTTGAACATGGGTTAAAGTGACTCTTTGACAAGCACGTGGAGTATCGGTATTGCCACTTCTCGAACCTCTGCAGCACTGTGCGTCCTTGATGGCTGTCACCCAAGGTGCAGATAAACAATGGGCTCATTTGAAAACAAAGAAATGATTATCGGGGGACGTTTAATCCCAGCTTGACATGTCAGCAGGCTGCATGGGCGACAGCTTTCACGAGAGGCTTTGAAGTGGCAATCTTTTCAGATTCTTGGCTCATTACACAATAAAGAACGCTTCACATGTAACTGAAGTGGGCTGGGAAACGATGGCTAATGATGTTTTTGGGCTCCTAGACTTGCGAGTGAAGATTGGCCTTCATGTGGCTAGCTGGCTTATTTTAAGTATTAGAGAGGAAGGGCAACAGGAAACATCTCCAGAAGCTCAATCTGTTGTCATATTCAGTCCAGGATTTTGCTGCCTTTTTTGAAATTGTTGCAGCCCAAAATGCCTGATGTTGCAGGAGCTTTTGTATAAAATTGCAGTAAAAGTTACAATGTTTTTTGTATGTTTGTTGCAATGAAGTTGCGGGAGACAGAGAAAGTTGCAAAAAAAGTTTTTTTGTATATAGTTCTTTAAAAATAAAAAGGAAACCTGTGAGGAGACTAAAATTACTCTAGGCGGAGTTTTTGAGTAATCTTACCAATAAGGTTGAGGATGCTGCAAATGAAAATGGCTGGTGGATTTAAGACAAAAAATAATAATTTATTGAATGAATCAAACATGTCTGTCAGTAGCTTGTTGATCTTTACATTGTTAGTTAATTACCTATCCTGGCCTGGGAAACAACATACTTATTGGACTTTAACTTATCATTGCACTTACAATAACGAGCGTAGCTGTCCTCAATTTAGGTCATCCTGTACGTCTCAGCTATGGTTTTTCCTGCATCCACCGTGTGTGTGTGTGTGTGTACACATGTGTATAAACGTCAGTTGCAGGGGGAACTGAGCAGTTGCGGGAAACTCCGGTTATTGGTCAAATTTGCGGCAAATAAAACTATGATATCTATAATTCTTTCAATTATATAAATAAAAATGTACATTGTCACTTTTCTGTCCTGCATAACCTTGTGGCCAATTTATAGAAAAAACCCAATCTTTTTTCCAGATATGTTGAACTCCTGTAATGGTTTCTTGTTGGCAACAAGTTTCACTCCTTTATCATATCCAAACAATAGTCCTAATCTCCTTGATCATGCTCTGTGAACAAGTGGGGAGGAATGTGAGTGACATGCCCAAAGTAAACCGTAGGAAATGCACCTGTGAGAACAATGTGTTGCTGAGGAACAAAAAATGTACACAAGGCAGCTGGAAACCTTTTAATTAGTGCTAATTACCTTAGCAGAGGAACGTCGGGAGGCTTGAAAGGATTTGTGTCAGCGCGTGAGAGATCAAAGATTGAGGCGGTCGCATTTTGTTCTGCTGAGTCAAAAAACTAATAAAGAGGGTGATAATGGGACCCAGGAGAATGACAACCCAGGTAGTGGTGTGTTTAAACCCCACTCAAGCCTAACTCCAGTTAAACAATTGCATGGTTATATTTTCATTTATATTTTTTAATCAACTTTTATTTTGATGGACTATCTTAAGTAAGACTTACTCATGAGGGAAAATGCAAATCATTCAGTCAAGAATTAAAATTCACATCTATATGTGATAGCGGCTTTTTTTTATTCATTATTCAAGTATACAATAATTCAATACTACTATGTCAGGTAAGCCTGTCAGCCAGCAAGTTTTATTTTTATGATTGTATGAGCCAGAGGGTCAGCAAGCTTTTCAGTCACAACCCATCAACCCAACCCGTGTGTGATGGTGTCTGCAAATTTTTCTGGAGGTGGGTCAAATCTAGCTTAAAAGTCGGTCCCCTTCACATTCAATTCACCGTCACAGTCTTACCTACAGGCAACCTCTGCTGAGCCCCGGTCATTAATCAAAGCGGAGTGCTGTCCTGACCTCAGCCCCTTCCTTTTGAAGTGCTCTGTCCTCTGCAGCATGAGGAAATCATTTGCTGCCTGATTCAATGAGCCATCAGTCGAGCCAACAGACCTAATGACATGTGAGAATATTAACCTCCTACCACCAAGAGTGCTGCTGCTTAGGAAGAAGTCTATTATTCATCCAAGGTTTTACTCAAACCCTTTTTCCTAGGACTGCCGCTCTTTTAAACCCTCCTACAAAAACTGTAACCATGTAGGCATCCAGTGCTTTACTAACTACTCCAGTCTTCATAAGAATTGTAGGACATTAGATTGTAAAGCTATAATGTAATTAATAGATTTTTAGATAGTTCTCATAGTACTCTTGCAAAATGTGTGTGTGTGTGTGTGTGTGTGTGTGTGTGTGTGTGTGTGTGTATATACACATTAAGGTTTTATCCTGACTGCTGGGGGGGAGTACACGTGGCAGTAAGCATGAACGCCAACCGTAAAAGCAATCATTCTGTCACCTTATTTGACAGAAATCTTTCCATTTTCCTGTTATTTCTGACAATTTGATAATCAAAAATGTATATTACATAAATTAAATAAAACCCAAATTAACAAAACTGGTTGATTAAATCCGATACAGCCTGACTCTGTAGATAAAACTGAGAGTAGCTCTCAAGTTTATGTTCTGCTTGTTTGTTTGTTTGGTAAATTGCTCTGAAACACATTCAGAGAGGAGTTGAATCGCTGTTTTTATTCTCATTGTTATCGTTTTGGTGGTCTGTGATTCAAATGTTAAAGACGGTAGCCCCAAGACAACGGAGCCTCTAATGTACAACAGTTAAATCTAAGTTACTAATATTTTCTAATGCTGTTAAACCATTAATGTTGCAAAACATAGGAGTGACACAAGCCATATTTTCAATTATGATCAGTTGTCAAATATACAGATCATAAGAACACTAATCTTAAATTATGTATCTGAATTTATTTGGTAAAAAAAATTATTTAAATTTAAGGTAAAAAGCCTGTATTTACGACTAGGCACCTCCATGCCATTCATTATAGTTTCCTATCTCGACAGGCAATCTGTACTGAGAAGCATCCAGTCCATTACACACATATGAGCCCCATCACTCCTGCAGTATTGACAAATTCATCAGGCATTTTTCTCTCTGCTACCGGAGCAGAATTTAGATTTGACTGCCATTCCCAACCCAGAACGGCTTTGTTAGAATACAAACATGACTTCTCCACTCTGGAGATAGTTGGGAGCTCTTACAGTGACGAGCCATTACCTGTCAGTGGATAGCGCACGGCCTCAAGTTTACAGTGAATTGTCAAGTATAACACAGCGTCTAGTCAAAATGCATCTTGTCTTACTTGGGACATAAAAGACAAACTGCTATTTTAATATGCATTGACAATGAAACCTTAAAGTTGAATCTGTGCTGCTAACATGCAAGAGGTGGTGCAATTTAAAATACTCCAGTTTTGGTGCTTGATTGTTTAAACCTGCAGATTTTTTGCGCACTTTGGGGCAGTGAAAACAAGCTGCGAATGCAACAATGACATATCACCACTCTTTAAGTTGATGTAGCAAACTTGTTAGCAAACGGTTGGTTATTTTCACATCTAGCAGATACAGCAACAATCGTGTTCAACTGACAAATGTAAATTGCCTTTCACTTAACCCTAAAATTATCTAGACTTTACCTGGAGGAACTATATCTAAGAACGCAAATGTCCAAATCAGTTGGACTGAACTGCCAGCTCCTGAGTACAAAGTCTGTGTAATGTCCGATTGAGCCCATGTGTGCAGGTTATTGTCCGGAGAATTCACAGCAAGCGAGTGGGTGTGTTGGCGACCTTTATATCATGTGGTTTAACATTCTTGGGTTAAGAGGAAGGGTCATTTATAGGAAGGCGCCAAAGAAAATGTCTAAACTTGAGAGAGGATGAGTTTCAGGAGCTTTAGTTGGTCAGGGTCAACGCCAAAATCGGCAGATTTTAAAGATTCAGAGAATGGCAAGAGACACGGTTGTTTATGGCCTAATTACAAACTGGTTAGACCGCGATGTAAACATGTTCTGCCTCCTGCACGCTCTACCCAGGCGCCACCCCTTGCCTAAACCAAGCAAAGTTCAGTAAGTGAGAATCTGTCTGACACGGACAATCTCCCTGATTCCTCTGAGTTCATATGAAAAAACACCACTGAAAGTGTCCTTTCAGCTCTGTTTTGGTCTCTTGGAACTCCTGTGGTAAAATTTTGGGCTCTTAAGCTGGTAAATGCTCCACTATGTTTACAAACTAGTTGTTAACTTTGTTATTTGGTGCTAGGCAGGTAGTGTACAGTGGGTTTTAAAAGCTTTTACCAAAATTTGCCTGCTGTAGCCGAAAATTACAAATGGCAAGATGCTCATGTATATAATGTGTTCATCGCTGTCAGAAATCAAGGCTGCCTTATTCCTTGTCACATACAGTGGAGTAGGGTACAGTAGAGATGCCTGGACTGACACCAAGTGGAATCGATTCTGACAAGTGATAAAAAAGTGTTTTGGCATGTTATGGGCCTTGTAGGCTGGCCTTAGTACCCCACGGTCACAGGTTGAGGACATCCGACCTGAAATGCATGCAAACTAATGGCCAGCATGACTGACATTTCCACCGATGAGCCCAAAGTGTTCGCCCGTTGTCAGCAGGAGTTTATCAATAGGCATGTCTGCATATGCAGTCGTCTATCGATCTATCCATCTCTGTCCGCCCATCTCTGCATCACTGTAGCCGTCTGTTGTCATTCAGTGGATTGGTTGTGAGCAGAGATAGCTGCAGGAGCCTCAATTTGCAATCCTTCCACCTTGGGAAATGGATTTAGAATAATGGTGGTGTCATGTCATGACATTGTGTTGAAATCTCACCTGACCTTGCTGATTTGGACGCAGAAAGTCAGATTTAGGCTTTTTATTTAAGTCAGTTTCACATTTTTAGCACCTTGTAGAAAAACATGCTTCAAGGTTCAATTTTTGTGTTCTCTCGAGTCTTTGTCATCAATGTTAACATCATTAATGAATGCAAGGTAGCAAGTCCGCGTTTGCAGTATTTGCCCATGGAGCCTGACTCGGTGCCCTGAGTGTTTTGGTAACAGGCCCCAGGTTAATTGCAGCGTGTACCAGAGGATCTGCCCCTCCAGATAACACAGAGCTTTAGAGCAGCGAGATGCTTTGTGATTAGAGAATGGGACCAGGTAGGTGACTGAAGTCAGGATAAAGAAGCCAGATCAGGTCTCTGGGGAGACAAAGGTGCAAGTCTACAGGGATTGAGGTAAACAAGATTGTACCTGTGAGGGAGATAGAAGCTGCTGCCCCCAGGTCGTTACTACCCTTAGAGCAGGAAGCAGAAGACACACACATCTCAGTGCTTATCAATGTCCAGGGGATAATAGGGTTACTATTTTACCCTAAACTGTCAACCAGTCAAAGCAATTTTTCATGATGAGCAGACATTCAGGGGCTGCAAGGAGTAAGTGAAAATTGAATTAATGAAACTGCAGCATTAACGCAATGAAGGAGCCAGATAATAACATCATCCCATTTGGCTAATCAGTGTAATCCAACACACATATATGTAAATCATTTTAGAAAAATGAATTAAAATGACAGGTTCATTGCCAATATATTATTATTACACCTATAGCATTAAACCTGGCTCGGGCCGCAGCTCCCATGGCAGTGAATTTAACTGATTAAATCACTGGGTGCACACAGCAGTGGTGACACGAAAACAACAATTAATAAGCCAACCCCCAGTGCACAGCAGCTCCATATTAACCAGGCTGCTAATAACATTACATGGCAAAAATATCCTAATCAGACAGGTGAAAAGGGATTTGGAAGCAATTGGATTTTCTTGTTTAGCGTGTACTGCCAGCTGCTATATTTATCGGAATATTTGTATATTGTGCTCAATATTGTATTATAACTTGTGCTAAAGAGGCTGCTTGCTTTACATATAATGTGCATAAGAGTTCTGTTTGTACTGTTTATCTTGACAACTTTCTCTCTTTGTCTCATTTGTATCCTCACACCCTCAATCCCTCCCCCTTGAAACTCATCCCTCCTTACACACACACACATGCACACGCTCATGCACAATCACTCACAAAGAATGCACATTAAAAAGGATTTGTTCCCCAAAGAAGGTCGGCATTTGTAAGGCTACTGACAGATTTAAGTGTCAATTAAGTTGATGTACAGTGGGAACATTATCATACAAGGTTGTCAGCCGTGGCCATTTGAGGGAAACAAATACCCAAAGCTTTACACCTTCTACGACTTGAACTTTGTATGGACCCACAGTTGCAATGAATGTCACAGTCAATCATTTATCCAGTTGGCAAGCTTTCCAGTGGGGAGTGTGAGATCAAGTCATTTTATACAAATAATAACCACACAAAATCAGGATTCCAAAATGCTTTGTCATGTTCAGCAAGGTCTCATCCCTGGCCTGTTCAGAGGTCTTAAACTCATTACAGGGAGGGGGAAAATTATACCTCTGCACAAGGATGATGGATGACAAGTTTAATTTGTGTCCAGGGACTGAAGGTGAATGGTGACAGAGGTATTTATCTTAAGAATGGAGGTTGGGGTCAGGCGAGGCTGGGTGCCTTAAGGCACAAGACATTGACAAATTTATCCAGTGGACCCCATTGCTTGGGCCTTTTCTTTGTTTTGAATCCTTGCCACTCGCTAAGTGACCCACATCGCTCATACTGCCAATGTGTGAAGAATGCTCTGCCATTGCCACTGCATCCTACCTCTGCTGATGCTTATAGTTCATTTTTCTGTAAGGCCTAAATTTGTGAGTCATTTTAAACCATGGTTGTTTTGGGTATTTGAGAACTGTTAGATTCTGGGTCACTGGGTTAATTTGATTTCTCAAAGTTACAGAGAGCTTCTGAAATATTTTAAAGGACAAAGTCTTTCTGTCAAGCTTGTTGGCCTGAGCTGATCTGGTACCATTGAAGTCCTACCCTGTATATGCTTTTAAATTTACATGTATTTTTCCTCTTTTTTTAATCAAATTAATGGGACAATAATTGTCCTGCATCATCCTCAGTTGTGTTAACGGAGGCATATGACTTTGTTTACATGTGTCTCTATAGGGATGTACTATAGAGAGAAGGGAGTAAGCGACAGAGACCTCTAGTGGGGATTGCAGAAGTGTTATGAAAGTTGAAAGGAATCTCTTATACTTTTGGTCTTATAATGTTACTTCAGTCACTGTTTGTGAGCAACCACTTATTTAGCTAACATTAATGACACATTTGTAGCATACATTGTGAAGTATGATGAATTGGCTTAATAATAGACAGAATAAATGTATCACTCACTCATATATGGAGCCTTGCAAGTCTGACAATGTTAAATAATAGAAACAATGTGATATATGATATACAAAAGAAATTTAAATATAAAAATTAACCAATAAATTGTGAAATAATTGAGCTAACTTTTTAATAACTGACATCTTACCACCAATTTCACTTTTGATTTTATAATGTCACTTTTCATGGCATTGGGGTAGTCACCACAAATGTTGACAGTTAGCTAGCTCCTGCTAGCTAGAATAACAATGCCAAAGCAAGTAAGAATCAACCAATAGCTAAGTTTTCATCCACTTGTCAATCAAATTATCTGAAGTTAAAAAAACTCATGTGAATAAAGCTGGTGAAAGTGTGTTTCCAACAGCTTTAAAGCGAATAAAAACCTGCCGTAATGACGTCACTTGCTGTTTTGCAATCAAATTGGTATATTGAATTGATTTTAGACATTTTAAGGTGCTTGCATTCATTTTTGTACTGAATCACACAACATTCAAGCAAACATTTGTGAACAAAGATTTTCTAGACAAAATGGATCGTGCCATTTACCAACAAATGATCAATATTGCAAGTTGTATTGCTTATGTGCCAGCTGATAGCGACATATCAAGCTATAATAAGAAAACAACAACGCTATCAACACATTGCTATGATGATGCAGATGCATCTTTTATTTTATTTTCCCTTTATTAAATTCAAAACGTCTCTTGTCTCCTCATTCGTCCACTTACATCTGTCTTTAGTGACACCCGCCATGTGTGCAGACAGAGCAGAAATACTGGGTGAGAATTAACTAAAACTTGTTTTGTGGCGGGTTGCAACCATAAAATGACCTAAAACTTAATCACAATTCATTATTTATTCGGCAAATAACTTTCCATCAGCATTTATCGCATAAACTGTATATTGATCAAGATCCGATGAGACCAAACGTATTTCCTTTGAGTCAATATTCATGTTCCATCGAATTTTACTGTTTCCATAAGGCATTTTTCATTTGATACCACTTAATTTGGATAAAAACGTATTGATGGAAACATAGTTAATGGCTCTTTACTTTCTTATTACCTAGCCTAGCTACTCTTTCGGCCAGGTTGGTAATGGATTATTTATATTTAATTAATTTAAATAGATAAATGAGAGGTTTATTGTATCTGTGTACTTACAGCAGTAAAGTTAGTTGGTTAATACAGAATTACTTACGCGTTGTTGTTACTCCCGCTAACAGGAGCTAACTGGCTACATTTGATAATAGTTGTTAACCTTGCTAGCTTAAGAGAGGTTCTGTTTGTCTGAAAGGAGAGAGGGCTCCAATATTACTTATCATTACACAATGATAATAAGTTTTGATAACTTCCAAAATTATGTCAAAATGTATTGGTTCATCACACAATTTATGCATGTGATTACATGTATTTCTTTCATAATTAGGCTACTTATTTATCTAATTAATTTTGAACACTTTGGGGCTCCACAGCTAAAGGGCTAATTGTGTAGCCATCTCGTTGAGGTTAATTTGTATTCCAGCATATTGTGTCTGTGGTTTTGTGTTTTTATACCAAGGGTCTCATTTTTCAATTAGGACAATGTGTCTGTGATGGATACAATATGAAGTGGTCATTTGTTTGTGCTTTGGATGAAGTTTTCAGAACCTGTACAATCACTAACCACTTTACCATGCTTCATCCATCATTTTGTCAACACCCTAATGTTTTGGACCTATACAACCTCGGCCCAGAGAGGAAAGTAACATAGACAAAGCAGTTGGTTGCTTTCACAACATGCCAAATTTTCAACCTATCTTGTACAGTACCTTCCTCCTTTTGTCCATGACCACCATTTTGAGAGGATTTGTTAATTTTGAATGGCAGGAAATGGGTTACGCCTGAACAATGTGTCACAATGTTATTCAAGTTGCTGTTCAATAGCTAACACCACAGTCTGTTGTTCAGATAGTTATATACTCATACCTGTTTTGTTCTGATGGCAGATGACTACATGAACCATGACAGTTATATTAAATCGACATTATGTCATAGTTTGAAACCCTTATAACATTAATGAAAGCTGAAACTGTGTATCCAGCAGTTAAGGCATATTATGCTTCTATAATGTATTTCTTGTTTCTTCAAAAACAGTATTGATTTCCTTTCTAAATAGTGATGTGAAACTGTATTTCTGTATTTCAAACAAAATGTGTGCGTTACCCTAGGCAATTACAAGAATACACTTGGCTATAATGCTCAGTGGAGTTATTTTCTCATCAAA
This sequence comes from Percina caprodes, assembly GCA_013375575.1. NCBI lineage: Eukaryota > Metazoa > Chordata > Actinopteri > Perciformes > Percidae > Percina > Percina caprodes. The sequence continues at coordinate 71,415 of JABXJD010001419.1, read as the reverse complement.
AACAATACGAGAAAATGCTTGAATAGGGAATAATGTAATTTAAAAAAAATATAGAATGACTTACTCTGTGTCATGTTAATTGACTGTTGAAATTGAAGGGTGCCAGGACAGATCTATTCATACTAAAACACTCCTAAGCCATTTGTATCCATTAACAACCCTGGGCATTAATATGCTTTCAGACAGCCCTGGATAATGCTACAAGCTTTTTCACCATGACTTATATTTACTTTAACCAGTCCCCCCTTAAGTGCTGTTTTTTAACAATGCAGGCACTATGAATCATTTACCATACAGGAATACCTTAAAGGAATCATTTGCTTTAGAGACGTTTGTGGTTGGTTTGAAGCTGATGAAAGGCATTATCTCCTGACTGACAGATTCTCGGGCTCCCCTGATGCAATATTTATTATACTGTATGTCACAAAACTGCACATTTGGCCAAGAATAGGTCATTGTTTCTGTGTTGGGGACAATGGTTGAGCAGAGCAGGTCAGGGATAGTTGGGCCAAAGCAAATATAAACCTATAGTCACTGCACAATGTATGAATAAGGTGCGGTGACATTTTTGAAGTAAATAATATAAAAATAAAAAGCAGATTATTAATGATTTTTAAAAAATAATTAAAAAATAAATAAATTCTCAATTGCAGCAAACTGCTGTTTGACAGCAAGGCCGGGGTTGTCAGATATACCTGTAAAAACGTAAACCCAGCTACAGCTGTAATGTTAATACAGCCATGAAAGCAGCAAACAACGGAGATAAATTCTACCCGACCTATAAAAAAAAAAAGGCATGTTTCTACATTACGTTACAAACCTGCGGTAAATATTGGAGATGTTTTTGAAAGATGGAGACAGCTTAGAGCCCAAAAAGATTGGCTAATTACCTCTTGAACAGGTAAGCATTAGCTTCAGGCTAATTTATCACGCAACAAGGGACGGGCATTATATGTAATTTAAACATTTGTGTAGTCACATTGAATTACATAGCTGGAGTACCCAAGTTGTTTACTCGCAAAAACAAATTGAGACACACTCAGGACTGTGAGTTTGCAGTGTGTTTAGCGATAAAGCCAGCATCCAACGTTGGCTACCACCGCTGTGCTGTGAAGTAATCTAAGCATCTAGCAACATTGTTGTTGATGCTCCTTCAGAGCGCTTTGGATGGATGCTTTTGGATGTTGCGATATGAAAATGAGATGTACTAGAGTGAAGGTATTAAGTAAAAGCGAAATACTGAAGTGAAGTACAAGTGTCTAACACTACATTTAAGTACTGTACTTATGTAAATCTACTGTTATCCCACCATTGTTAAAACCAAAGAGAATTCACAATAAAGTGAAGCTGTATGAACTCCTGTGATTACTGTGGTCTTAGTTTTGGGATATGTATAGAGCAAGGGCATGTACTCTGGAATTGTATTAAGCGTATAGTATTGTATATTAATTAGTTTATCTTCCTGGTTTGGACAGCTTATTTGCATAATGTCATCGGTAAACTTTCTTGTTTTTCCCTGCAGTGCGTGCACTTTATATAGCCATAGAGTGTTGATCCTCAGAGGCAAAGTGAAACAATATCAACTTAGCTCAGATATCTTCGAAGAAATACAGAATGACACGAAAAGCAGACCGGCTGTGGGACTGGTCTTGCATTCCTGCTCAGGCAAATGATCCCTGTAACTTCTAGCGTTCTCCTCGACCTGAGTAATTGAGATGTGTAATAACTGTGACAGAGGGCATTATCTGACCCATTTTCCTTTTCTTCTCATATTGCTTTGTTTATACATGCCTTCCTGTCATAATCCCTTACAAATCTCCTAAGCAATAGCCCTTTGAAGAAATTGCCTCTTGTAGCGTGATATCCCCTGTAAAGGAGTTCTTTTTAATGACCAGGATCTGACCTCATTTCATATGCATAAGCCTACATCAAAGTAGACAGCATGCGTCCAGTCTGCGTAGCGTTCTTCCCCTTGACAGTCTTTCACATTGGAGCGACAAAGCACATACATGGAGCTTGTAATTGCTTAATTAGTTTCAGGCCGTGCAGTTTTACCTTGTGTCAACATTATATGAAGAGGACCACTGTTCCCCTAAAAAAGAGTGTGATTTGATTGATTTACATAACCATTTTATTTGTCATTAGTCATTATTAGACTCTAAAGGGTACATGTGACAGAACTGAGATCTGTCTCTTTGTTCATTGGATGGTCTATCTAAATGATTTCTAAAATCTTCACTGTGAAGGGAATGTACAATTTATATTGTTATGAGATTTATGAAATCGGAATCAAGGTTGTAATCTTATTTTCAAATCATAATTGTCTCTAATCTGTTCTGTGACATTCTTTGACATTGTCCTGACAATTTTTTCCTAATGCTGTGAGGAAAAATACTATTTTGTCCTCGCTGGGACTGACGCTGAGCTGGAGCTGCAATAGAAACTGACATAATTTGAATTCTGCTTAATCATTTTGCTAACATCTGCTCATAAATAGTGGCTTTAGTTGTGTAGCATCATTAGCTGGAAGATGAAGCACTTGTCCCCAAGTATGCAGCAAGCAAAAAAAAAAAAAGCAGCAAGTTTAGTCAATAAGTTCATGAATGCTACATACATGTTTCACCGTTTTTTCATTGATTTTAATGACATGTACTCTACCCACCACCTTCAAGTACCTCTGAGTATTTTATGTGTTTCAGTACTCCATTAGTGGAGTAAAAAGATCTCTCTAATGTAGTATGCGCTTGTATTACATCATAAGTTACATACAACCGGTGTAGGAGATAAAGGAGATTAGTTGCATGGCAATATCATGTGATATTTCTTATTTTCCTATATTTGCATTAGCAACATATGCTAGCAGCTCTGTGGATTGTACTTAGGCACCGCGGTGCTTTGAGGTTAATGCTTCTAATCAGCATGCTAACGTGCTCCTGTTTAGAGGGAATTATTTTTACCATGTTCACCATCTTAGTTTAGTGTATTAGCATGCTAACATTTTCTACAGGAATTAGCAGTACACTTAAAGTACAGCTGAGGCTGTTGGGGATGTCATTAGCTTTGCAGGGATTTGGTCCTATAGCAAAGAAAGGGACACAGTTTAGACCAGATGATGGTGCTCAATGAATCCAGGTATTTTACCAACATTAAACTGGGTTTAAACTGCAACTGGCTTGGAGAGGTTGGACAAGGTTAACACTGATCAAAAGCAGTCCATAATACACTGTCCTGTAACAAACTGTAGTGAAAGACCATCAACAGATCTCAGTATATACCTTTTAATGTGAGACCAAGTTTAGACTCATAAATGAGACTCACACCCAAACACGTCTAGAATTGGCACCTTTTCAGGCTTTATTTAACCTGTAATGCTGTGCGCACCACCTGCCAGCTCTGGTACATTTTTCAGCTATTTGAAGTTAGTTATTGACCTCACTCTGCTCTCTCTGTTCAAACAACAAGCCCACAGTTCAGCACCTCTGCCAGGTACTTAGTCTTTGATGCTTTATCTAAACACTGGTGTTTATCTGACTGGACATCGATGAAATCATCAGGACAGAGTGTCCAGTTGTTTTGGTTATGATAACAGCTGGGTGTTAGCCATGTTCAGTCAAAAGACCACTACATCATCATCGTCTTTATTCTCTATTTACTGTCTCAACAGCACATAGTGTATCTGACTCTTAAAGCAACAGTAGAGAACTTTTCTCGCTCTAGTCCCTCTACAGGTTGTCTCATTGGACCTACAGCTCGCGCTATCAGGTAGTTTATTTAATTCCCCACAGTCCAAAGACATGCAGATCATTCCGGTACCTCCACATTGTCTGTACAGTAGATGTAAAAGTAGACTCCAAAATGGGAAAACTACTATTTATCTATAAGGCAGTTTCAGAGTTATTTATGGTAAAATAAAAATTGAGTACATTCAAAGGATACCCTTAAAAACATGAATACATTGATATTAAAAGCGTTTATAGGCCTGGAAAGTATTTGGGTCCGGATCCACATATTTCAGGCCATTACATGGTTTATACTGGCCATATTGGTGGTCCACCACTGAGCTCCTCCATTAGTCAGGATAACACCCCAAATATGTGTAGAACAGGACATCAGCACGTAGCTGATCGAGTGTTTCCTCTTTAGTGGATGTCTGAAGGTTTAAGTCCACACTGCAGGTTGGGCCCTAAATCTCTGCAGCTCCACATAAAGTGGAGGGGTGTACTGTATGTGTGGAGGTCACGATTAGGTCATCATTCACAAAAAGAAATGCAATTAGTGCAATGACTCAACTTGTTCATATAATTCACAGAAAACTGCACCTCGTAAAGCAGACTGTTAAACTTTAAAGCACATGAGATTACTCATAATTGTTCCAGAAATTGATTTATTAGCTCGGGTGTGAGTCTGTGTGAGCTGAGTGCCATCTGACCTCCAGCTGAATGAATAATCAACAGGCTCCCTGGGCTAGCAGATGTTTTAAAGTGTTGCTGTTTTATCAGCCTGTAATGCAAACAGGCCAGATTAAATTAAATGATGTGAGGACAGACAGCTGTGACACATTTGGACTTTTTTGCTTTCTCCCTTTTGTGCTAATAGCAGCTTATGTTTCCAAGACGCATTGGTTTACCTAGCTCTGTTTTTAATGAATGCGCTAAAAACATGTTGGGTGAAGCTGTTGAAATGTGTGTCTGCTTTTCTCTGTTGCTTGAAATTAATCATAAAATGAAAATAACCAATGAAAACAACAGCTTCACAAACAACTGTAAATCCAATGCTGTTTTTCCTCTGCCTGATGTTGCACCACTGGCTGTTTTGTCAGACATGGTCTTTCGGGACATCCAACTCCTATTCTCTAATTGCTGTTTAATTTCTTGTTTTGCTGGTGATTTTAATGTGTAGCCGGCTTAATGAAGCACAAGTGAGTCGTTTATGAACTTTGTGTACTTTGTCTTGTTAGCATGGAGGTGTATACAGTTAGGTTATACAGTGAAATACAGTCTATGCATTGTTTATTTTAGTAGTTTTTACAGCCTTTCAGAGCATTTCAGGCTGCATGCAGCAAGATTAATAATGCCTGCTGTAGTTGTAGAAATGATCTGATGGCTTTTCTTATCTCTGTTTCCAGTACATGGGACGTGGTACGTTTTAGGTGGAGAATGGTTTGTATGTTGAAGTGTCGTTCGTTGTTGTCTGCCCTGAGGAGCTGTCGGCTCAAGTGCTTTTCTCCAAACCTGTCACACTTTTCAGGTGCAATTAGAGAAAAGAAAGTAAATTGTTCCCAGGCACTTGGATTGCTGTCCTCGCGACATCTGCCACTGCAGTGGGGATGATAGATTCCTCCTTCATTAGCCAGGGGTGTGGGATTACCCAGTGAGAACACATTAATCACCACTTTCTGTGGCAGCCTGAATGCACTGCGCTTTGTTAGAAAAAAACTTTTTTTACTTTTTTTTACACTGACGTGTCACTCTTCTGCTGTGACAGACCATAATCAATCATTTTGATTGACAGCACTGATAGGTTACACTGTTTACACAATGTGTAATGAAAGATCATGTTACCCACTATTGTTGTTTCTGAGACAACTCTTTTGGACTGGATCTGAATAGAGTCAATGCTTTGGTACAGACTTATACAAGCACACACTTGTTTGCGTTCCCTTTTGGTTTCCATAGCAGTCCTTTCCCCACTCTCTTTCTCGTCAAAACCACTTCAGAGATACGGCAATGTGCATAACATGTATTGTTATGTAGATTTACTTATTTATTGTACATGAGTAGAGACACGAAGTTCATCAAACTAACAGACAAAATATTTTGTATATAATTGACTATAAATGTTTTCTGATCCGACTCCCCAAACAACAGGACAACATTGTTTGTCAGTCCACTTTATTACAGTGCCACCTTTAAAAAAAAAAAAAGAAAAATATTATTAAAAAAGATCCTTAACCACAGAAGTTTTAAATAGAACACTGCTATAGTGTTTGATTTAACATTGCTGTGGTTAAGGTTTGATAGGTTTAGGCACAAAGATGGCTTGTTCATGCCAAAGGAAGGATCATGGTTTGGGTTCAAATAATTACTTGGTAAAGGGAACCGTTGTCATCTTGCTTTAAAACAAACAACATTGACTGTTGATACAAATGGAAAAATTAATAGCAGACTAATTTTGTCATTTTTTTTGGAAGAACAGTCCCGCTAAAAATGGAAATGTATTTTTGTTTTTGAACTAATACAAATTATGGTGTTTAATCACATTACATTACATTATTGCCATACTCCAATACTGCTCATTTATTTGCAACATTGCACACTACATGTTGTTTAATACGTCCAGAGATATTGAAGGAATACCTACCTCAGTAGGAACTATATATAAAAATTGAATAAATACAAGTTTCTGATTGGCTTGCAGCTTTCCATTAAAAATGTTTACAGGATGCCTCAATTAAAGATCAAGTCAGTGATTTAAGCATGAGTGCACAAGCTGTATTTAACTGCTGGTCACCATAGCAACACTTTTGCTGGATTCTACATGACCTTTTCATCCAAGGAACCTTTAAACATTAAAAGAATTTGTTTAGTAAGTGGCCATGCAATAATACAAACAAAAGCAGTGCACTTGGCTTTGCTAAACCTCCACCATTACGTTAAAATAGCAAGATACCTTGTTGTGTATTACTGCTTACATATCATCCAACTCTTAAATTCACTGTATCCAGTTCTAGGCTTCAAAAGGATCAATATTTTCTTCCAATATTCCTTATCAATCCCATTTTACTGTATTACAGTATATACAAAACCCAGGTTTGAAACTTCAACTTAACTGCAGAACTTCACAACCAACAAATCAATAACCTCACAGTACAATGAAGCAAAAGCATGTGTCAGTATGATATGAAGAACAATTATTGGAAACTGTCCTCGGTATTGATTACAAGTCATTTCAAACCATTGTGATACAGAGTTTAACAACTGAAGGTTACATATCCTTCTACAAGGTTGTTCTAGCAATGAAGATGCTACTGTAGCTAACAGACAGTCAGGGCACATACTGAAGTAGGCCTGTTCTTGTCATAGTCCATTTCCACTTTCATGTGTTTTTCTGTTTCTGTGTCACCTCTAAAACTCAGCATACAGTAGGCCTACTAACACTGTTTTAACAAGAAATGTATTAAACTTACCTAACAACATCAGTTTATTGTGGAGAGGTAGGTAATTGTGCTCTGCAACAATCAATCCCAATCAGCCCGTGAGTAATAATTAGCCTTTACCAGATTTACTTATTGACCGTTTTGTATTGAAGTTTTTTGTTATTGGAGGTTTCCCATCCGCCAGCTGTCTCTCACTTTTATCACTAATCTATTGCCCTAAAAACATGCACTTTGTCACATGTGCACACAGATGCGGTATTGCCTCCATATGATACTCCTTCCGGTGTCATTTTCTGGTCAGTGGAGAGGTCGGGTGTCACTCTAGTTACATTTTAGCAGCTCTGTGCATTATGGCTCAAAATGACTACATTTGCAATGACTTTTTCTGCCTCATATTTGTTATTTTGTAAGAAAGTGTCAGCTATATGAAAACTTCAGTATCTCAAGGACGCCCATTCGTGGACATTTTTTTGGTAGCCTTTAGCTTGTTCAGGTACTAGCCAGAAGGTTTAATGCATTTCTTGCAACTTTCTTTTCCCCCCTGATTTGTGCCTACAAGTTAATGTATCCTACCATGCCATGTAGCACTGACAGCGAGCTCCATAAACCATTGTACTGTCATACTGTACAGAGCCCGGGGCCAAGTGCTGAAGACAAGCTCAGTAGGAAACAAAGTCCTTCTCGGTTAAAAGAAAATTTGCTTTTGTAGGATTTTTTACTTTTGCCCCTAAAAGTGATTTTAAATTCGATTAGCTTTATGTGACAACTGATGAGATTGGTAGAATCAAATTTCTGGACTGTTTTTTTTTTCATTAAAATAAGGACTTCTCATAAATATGTGGGTAATTTTTTTTAATTTTAGCTCTGAGCAGAACCAAAGATGTTTTTTAGTTTTATCAGTCATGACTCACATGGAAATATGCCATCATTTGGCAATGGTGGACATGTCTCTTCCTCCTGGGCATCAGAGATAAGCTGTATTATTTACATCTCTTGAGCGGCAGGGGCGTCTTTCCTTTCTGGTATCAATACTCTATTCGAAGAATGTTATACTCACAATCATTTGATACAGTAAAATACCTGTCTGACCCAAATGAAGGTGTGATACTTTATGTCCTTCCAGTCGTGAAGATTGGTTTGCAGAAATACGATGCAGGGACATAAACCAGCCAAACTCACTGTCCTGTTTTGCAAAAATAATTTTGTGGAACATAAATCCACTTTTACACAGAGTAGGACTATTATCTATTCTTGAACTAACTAAAATCTCTCAACCACACTACCCTTTTTAATATTCAGTCTTCTAGCACTTCATATGACACAAAAGCCAATGCAGAAAAAGTGGATGGAATAAATGTAAAAGTGTTGCAGCAGCAGCTCTAATCAGTCCTCTCACTGTGCACAGACCAACACATTTATTGTTATATTACCTGCAGTGTTGGACAGAAAGTTCAGTTTCTTTCTCATGTTGTGTTTGGCACATCCACCTATTTAGATTAGAGTCCACAATACAGAAAGCGACATTGACCGGAGGAGATAAAAGCTGCAGTGCCGACTGAAATAAAGACAACTCATTCCCACCCACATAGCTGCAGGAAGAGACATCAATTCTTACCTGTCATCATTACCCCAGTACACTGTCTCATTACGATTATCTCGAATACACAGTGCATAAAAGCTCTAGTAAATCAGATCGTCTTCTTTTACACGTTGGGGCTCAGTGCCGTAATGAAACTCAATGATCCATTATTGAAACAGGGTACAATGTCAAGGAGTTTAGTTAAATTCTCTGCAGATGCACAGAGAGGATTGTATGTATGAAGATTATCACAGTCACACAGCTTTCTTAGCAAAGACCCCTCTCTGGCATCTCTTGGGTGGTCTCTCAAGGCGACTTCCTCTGTGTGCCTACCTCCCGCTCGACGGCCATTGTACAATGCTGGCAGAGCACAACAGCAAGACATACACTCCTGAGGAGAGAGCCGAAAAACATACTCTGAAGCTTGAAGCTTTTGGCGTCTGCCTCACTTCTTTAAAGAGACTGTTAAATATGAGTCAGCTGTTGTGCTTGGGACTCCAACAACAGCTTTAATTCCTCTGCCTCCCCCTCCTTTGCTTAAAAGGGGGCTTTGTGCCTGTAGGGCCCCCATCAGTTACCTGCTGACAGGCCGAGCATGACTGATGAGCTGCCTGAGGCGTCCCAGTATACTTTGTCAGCTGCTCATAATTTATACATCTTATCTCCGTCAGAACAAAAGACAGAGTGCGGCTTTATGGAAATGAAAACAGAGACTTGTTTAGACTCCAGCATGTGGATTGAAGTGAAGTGATCCTACGGATAGTTGTTTCTCTCTGTGAGCAAGACGAGCTGCCTCATCTGGCTCTGAGCATACCACACCCAGTCTGTCTGCCCACACCTGTGTGTGTGTGTGTGTGTGTGTGTGTGTGTGTGTGTGTGTGTGTGTGTGTGTGTGTGTGTGTGTGTGTGTGTGTGTGTGTGTGTGTGTGTGTGTGTGTGTGGATCCTTAGAGGCCGTTTGAGGTTGTTCTGGTTGTATGTCTGGCTCTAGGTGGCAGGTGACAAAGACATGAAACACAGTTTCAGAAACAGACAATTGTTTAGCTGGATAGTTCTCATGCATGACATTAAATTGGAGCGCCACTAAGCAATATTTTTGATACTGGCATTTAATCAAACTATTCTTAGTACCAAACCCACTGAGAATTAACACCCAACTGTGCAACTCTTGGTGGCCTAGAAAGCTAGATCTAGCTTAGCATCGAGACTGGAGGTAGTGGAAAGCTAGCCTGGCTCTATTGGTTCAAAAATAACTTTTTTAAATGATGTATCATGTCCATATAGAGCCAGGCTAGCTGTTTTCCCCTGCCTCCAGTTCTTATACCTGACCCAACCTCAGTACCGGCAAGCTAGATATTTTCCTTTAAAGTTGGTGGAGACCAAAGTGATGCTTAAAGGAGAGTGAATTGTGGAATTGGAAAAATAACTTGTGTCTGCTATATATGTAAGTAGAAGGCAGTTTTGTAAAACATAAGCTTAACAACTTTATAAGCTGATGGTATCTCAGGTCTGCGTGTCCGTTTGTTTTGGCACATTACTGCCTCCTGGTGCACAGAAATCATCAATGCAGCTTCAATAACATTCAAAACCTGAAAAACTAAATTGTCCAGTTGATTTTTTTACAAAAATCAATATTTTTAAGCAAAAAATAAACTATGATACAATTGCAAATGTTAACAGAATATAAATACTGATGTAGAAACTAATACAAAATTACTAAAATCAATGGGAAATGTCCTAAAATATACATTAGCGCTACCTGTGATGGAAGTCAATAAATCGTAATGAATGGGATATTGATGAATGAACCATGTGGAAGACACAGCAGAGAAACACTATTTATCACTGCCAATGGAGCACTTCCCTGCTAAGGGTGGATTTCTCTCCAAATGCTGTGCTTTGGTCTGTGATATTGAGTGATTCATTCACTGACTCATCCCCAACTACTTTGTCAGATTCATATTGTCCTGCCAACTCTTTGTGTTTTGGTGTTCTCATGGCCTTGAACAAAAGGTGGGATATGCACTTACTTGCAGCAATTGACATAGCTGCCAAAGCACGCTCCTCATCCTGCTTTTGTTTTGCTTTTTTTGTGCTTCGTCAGTAATGAGATACTCAGAGTTCAACTATAATAGCTGGTCCATGGTCTCATTGGTATAATAGGTCTAAAAAACAGATAATCCTTAGCATTGTGTATAGTTTCACCATAGACAACAATATTATTTCTTTTCAGACACTTACTATTTCTACTTTTATAGAACATTTGCAAAATAAGTTTTGCTTTTTGTAACTGCATTTTCTGTTCTCCCTCACTCTAAGGTGAATGGTAATAACAAAGACATCACTCTTGTAATAGGAGATTGAGACAACGAAGGACTACATTATCTAGTGTACTTTTTTCCCTTCACCTCTTTGTATTTTATCTAAGACAGCTCATTATATGCTACTGGCGAGTCTGTACAGTTTCCTGGTTCAGAAGTGTTAGAAGCAAGCCAGCGTAGCTGTAGCTATCAGGCAGAGGAATGAGCAGATATCTAAACTGTTCAGTTGATATCCATATCTTTGTGTGGATTCTATTCGTTGTATTCTGAGCTGGCCGGGCAGTGGATCATTTGCACCCTAGTGACAAGTACATCATCATCCGCCTGTAACCTTAGCTTTGAGAGACGATGCAGGCTTTGTTCTCCGCCAGGCTCACTTGGGAATGTTTGGCAGTGTGCTGATAGATATGATTATCCTTAATGTCAGTGCATAGCACCATCCCTGATAACAGATTCTCTCAGTAGAATCCATCCCGCTTATCTCCCTGCTATGTTGTTAGGCAGCGGCTGCTTGTGTGGGGAAATGCAATGGCAGGCTTTTTTTTTTCTTTTTTTGAGAGTTGGTTCAGTTCATCATTCAAGAGAAATCTTTACATAATTTCTTCTTAATAGGCAACATGTCTTGGTAGAATAATTTAGGCCTTTGGGCATATTTCAGCAAGTACAAGATTGACAGACAAAATTAAAAAAGCTAATTTCAAAATGAGATTGACAAAAATTAAGTGTGCAAAACACACAATTATAATGTCACAAGGCTAAAAACACTGCAGGTAAATGATCAATGCCAATTAGTCAGTATTTACTAGGACAGATGCTGCCTTACTTGTATTTTTAACTGCTTTTAGCAAACAACACTTGTATTCTAAAGCCCAAAAAAATGTAAATGACAATTTTATCCCACTGTGACTTATATAGTTCTGTTAGATATCTATTTATATCAATGTTGTAAATTTTTTTTTGTTTTTGTTTTTTTTTAAAACATTTTTTTGTTTATGCATTTCCTTGGAGGCTGATTGAAGTCTAAGATTTCTTAATTCCACCGTAAAATTGTTTGCTGCTGTGTTAGCAGGAGATGGTAGACAATCTCACCTGCCTCTTGTGATGGGGTGGAGGGTAGGTGTTGACTTTGTAGTGGTGGTAAAGGGGATGAGGCGGAGGCCTGAGGGGGAGCAGAGGATCCTGTATAGCTCCACTCAGCAGCCCGGTGGAGCCTGTAGGAGAGGACTGTGTCTGCAGATTAGAGCCAGGAGATGAGACAGGGGCCTGGAAGAGGTTGAGAGGGGGGTGGAGGGGTTGCAGACCTGCGAATGCCAGCTGCCAGACAGTTCACCATGTGCAACACATGTCTCTCAGCACCTAATGTTCCACTATGCAAAGCCCCCTTCACCATTAAGATGACAGAACAGTTCATATCCTGTGTCGGGATGATAGATATGTCATGTCACAAACCCTGTTTGTTTTCCACAGGTGTATGAGTTCCTTTTTTCTCCCGGCAGACAGCACACATGGCACTTTTCGACACTCTTTACCCGATTTGGCATGCAGACAGTATCCAAGGGAGATCTTTCCCATGCAATTATGGCAGAAAATAAAGGTGATGAGGTGTGTCCCACAAAAGAAAGCAAGGGATCAAAAGGGCTGGAGTGAAAGCTTATTACAATAAAGGGTGAAGCTTCCACCCACGGCCTGCCACAATGTGAATGCATCAGTACAGTCAGTTAATAATCAAAGAACAGAAGTACTGAAAATGCAATTGCTTCCATATTTAAATGCTTTTATCTGTAGAAGTTCCAAGATCCCAAGGTGATATCTTCAAGTTAATTATTGTCTAACCAACGTACAGCGATTTAAACCAAGAAAAGCATCACATTTGAGAAGCGGGCATGAGAGAATGTTTTGTATTTTTAGCCACACTAGGAATGCACTCTTTCTGCCTGTCAGTTTGTCATAAAACAGAGCTAAACTTCTTCAACTTCTCCGGTGATGTCATCAGCAGTAAACTCTGATACCCTTTTCCCACTGGCCAAAAAACCTACTTACGCCCACTAACATCTGTCCAACAGGACACCCGGGTAGATATGCAAATTTTCAGCCCTTTTCCCATGCAATGAATAGTAATCGTAACAAGAAGGCCCTCTCACTTTGAGGACAGTGTCCTGCACCAAAAAAGTTACTATGTCAAGACAAGTTACTCTAAATGTATCGCATATTGTGAAGAAAAGGTGTTTCTATCTAGAACAGTTACACAGTATTGTAGCTGTTTGTGAACACTGATGGAATCTGTCTCAGACGATGGTTGGTATTTTTTTCTGACTGTCAGAAGTAATGGGTGATTGGTAATGAGTGGCCTTTCACAAAGCCGATTCTGTATTTTTCTTTTTTTATTGCTAATAATGCATGATTGTTCTCTGTAATCCGCAGCACCATTTCTCTTTCATCTCAACGATAAGATGAAAAAAAGGAGATTTGTTGGCCAGGCAGCCCCATGCCATGCTTAGACAGCTCAACTCTCTCAAAGGGATTTATCCACTGTTGTTATGACTAATACTCTGTGGATTACAAGTTAGTGAGAGGTCACAAATCGCTTCTACTTCCTACAAGTGAGACTGGTGGTGCTTCAGTTCATTCCCTTGCCCCGACCTGAAAATATATTACTTGTCAAAGTGGTGAATGACAGGGCGTGGTAGTCGACGTGCTACTTTAGGTAATTTGCCCAAGTCGACTTGAAAGCTTTCTCCTTTGAACTGAATTCAAACTTGTCATTTTCTCTAATTCAGAGTCGAAATCTGCTCCTGCTGAAATAATGAATTAGGTTGATGGACAGAACTATAACAGGCCTGCTACCCAACCATCCAATCACACCCTGCTGCTCCCAAACACTGCCAGTGATTTAGCATCTCACCGGGCAAGATGAGGGAATTGAATTTGTTCACAGGAAGGTGGTGGATAGCACTGACTCATAGACTTTATGCAGTGGAGCATGTCCTAATTTATCAACAAGCATGTCCTCCTTAAAAGGGCAGAGGAAGTTCATAGTCAGCAAATAGTTACTTATTTGTGAGTAGAAGATTTAGAGATCTAAAACCCTTGTACAGTAACTAGCCCAAAAAATCCTGATTGATTAGAGTTTATGTAGGGTTAAAATAATGTTGTGTTTGATTCATATGTAAAATGCGTTGTTTTTAAGGATGTAAAAATTCTTAGGGTAGTGCCACAGTGGAGTTTCTGGCCTCTAGAAACCTGCACAGCACTCTCAAAAATAGTAAAGTCCTTAAAGGGTTGATAGGTTTTCGACTGATGCTTAGCAACAGCATTCCTGTGCCTTAAGTAGCAGTAAGCCCCTCACTGCACCCTTTGATGTAGCTGTCAAGGAAGATTTATTTCCTCTTAACACATTGTCTTCTTGTCCACGTAGATAAAGGGATGAAAGAGAGTGATGTTTACACTTTTTTAGTTGTAATTAAATTGTGTTGCTCATGATTTTTCAGGTGATGTGAGACGTACATGTTAGCAGATTATGGGGGGGTGGTCTGACAAAGCAGCTTAACTTGATTTTACCAGCTGACATTTGAAAACTGATGTCTGGCTCTTTTAAGGCCAACTTACTATATATTGTTCATGATGGCCATGGATATTGAGTTGTGTTAGGTAATGTTTACATTTTGTTCTTTTGTTTCTGTTTAGGGAGTGAGTGGAATCCCCACAGAAAAGAAACTACTTACCCAGTTTTTGCTTTCATCAGAGCTGACATTGAAATCCCCACAGTCATCCTGAAAAGTAAATAATAGCTGTGCACATTACATCACCTCAGCTTTGTGTTTGCCATTGTCCTTGTATTTTCTGTAACACTTGCTACTTGCTAGCTGACATGTATTTACAGGAACCCTAATACAATGCTACTAAAGGCCCTCAATGTGTGTATGTGCTTGTGTATGCTCTTGCAAAGCCACACTTGGCGTCTGCTTGGCCTAACTCCATGCTGCTTGTCTCCAATGAGCTCAGACTAAACCTCTAAATTCTTATCACTCTCACATGGGAATTGGGCAGCTGGAGAAGTGCTTGTTCTTTGTGTTTTGTAAGACGGCCCACTTTGGCCACATGTCTGTGCAAGAGATGTCCAAGCGTGGCAAGCCACCAGGAGATTCCCTGGAGGAGCCACGGGTAGAACCTAACCGGTGTCCTCGTGTTTGACCATGGGCTGAACATGAGCCTAGAATGAAGCAGGTCAACCTTAACAAAGCTTTGATAAAGTTGTTATTAATGTGTTAGCACACAATTGCTTATTAATGGATCGAGCTGACAGGGCAACACTATCCTTAATTCGGAGTCATGTTTCTGTCCACCTGGTGAATATAATTCACTCTCCTTTTAGCTCTGGTTTTATCCAAACTCTAAGAAATATATCTTCAGCTGCTAGATGTTCAACTCTCTTCTGTGTTTGTCTGTTGCTTGGTACTGAAGCATACAGAGCTTGTTTTAGCTGAAAACACCTGCCTGCTGCTGTTGGAAATGCTGGGAGGCCCTCGGGCATGCCAAACATACATATTTACTGAATCAGTGCTGTTATTGAGCTGTTCCAGCAGTGCCCCTATTACTAGCTTACTGACCAGCGTTAACCGGTCTGGATCTTATCTTGGCATCTATACAGCTAATGCATAGTGTTTCACTTTGTGTCAAGCTTGAAACACTATCACATATTTTACTATAAACAATTTTTCCCCAAATCCAAGGCCTTGATATATCACATGAGAATTTCACTTTCTGCAAAAAATGATTTCTTCATTCTCTATGGCCTCCTGAATTTCTGTGAAATTTGAAAAATCTTTTTATTATGACATGAAGGATGCACGATACAGACAAGATAAAAGGGTAACATTACATTTTAAACTCTGACAAATAACTAATTAGGCATTTTAATTATTTCTTATATTAAGGCTTCAGTTTTTTGTGAACAAACACAATTTAACACTGTTTCTCTAAAACATGTGTCTTTAATGCCTAACATATGTGTTGAATTCATTTCTGTCTTCAAATGAAAGACATTCATAGTTACTAGCTAGCAGTCCTTTTTTCCTCTGCCTTTTGCTAATATGTTGCTACGTTTCTTTGGACTGATTTACCGCCAACGGAATGTGTTTGTAGCACGAGATACAGACAGCACAGGGAGACACTCATCTGCTAACCATCACTTTATAGTGTCACTAGAGCAGCGGAAACAAGCTGTGAACACAAAAATGACATATTACTATGTTTCGTAATTACGAAAGTTGATATGGCTAACTTGTTAGCAAACAGTTTTTACACATTCAACAGACACAGAACAACATTATCATTAATTTGGAGTTGTGTTAATGGCCAGCTGACAAATGTTGATTTCCACTACCTCCTGAGGGAAATTCCGTGCTTGTTTAGAGCTTCTTCATGAAAAACAGCTTCTGCCGATGCTATGAGAGCGGTATGAGTGAACCAAAACCGTGAAGCTGCAGGCTGAGAAACCAAAACAATGAGCTGAAATGTGCTATAAAGCTCCGTAAAACTGAGAGGAACTGCAGAGTCAGGGGATAATTCTCTTTGGGTTGTCACTATGAGAAGTATGTAATTCATTGTTAGTGTAAAAATATTGATAATAGCCGTTTAAAGCCAAAATATAAAATATAAACAATTCTGAGCATGTTACAAAATTTTAAGATAAGCAATAAGGAAATATCCTGCTTCACAAATTTAGAAGAACAAAATTAGTGAATTTTTCCATGTTGAGATATGTTACTTTTTTTGAAGCTTTTTTGTATTTCATTTATTTGCATTTATTTCAGGTTTGCCAGTTAGTATATCTTCTTTCTTTGGCCCCACTGATGTGTCAAACAGCAACAGTAACAGGTTTAACTCAGCAGATAGTGCTGCTCTGAAAATATGTTTGTTAAACTAAAAACTTGAGTCTGTGATGACTCACTGCTTAAATCTCCAAAGGGACGACAGCAGCACAAGAAAATCTTGTAACATTCAGTATGATACTTTGGTAAACAACATGCCACAGCTCAGCTGGGCTGTTTTCACAGCGGGTCTTCGTTGTAGACCTCAGCATAATCAAAGCTCTTTTTGGGAGTTATGAACGCCTAGTTTTCAGTTTGGACATCCCAAGTAATTTCTCACCACTAACAAAGCTGCCTGCTGCCTTCAGTGCTGAGTGGAGCCTGAGATTTAGATCTAAAGGCCTTATTTGAAAGTGCTGGTCATGCATGCAAACAAGGGGGTGCTATGAAACCATGCCCTTTGTCTGACATACAATAGCATTTCAACCACAGGGGAACAGCTTGGATCTCCAAAGAACTGGCATTACTTTCATGTCAAGTGACAGTAAAGGCAATATAGTGACCAACTTCTCAAAAAGCCCCCACACATTCAGCTTTTACGCTCTCCCTTTCTCTCCTCTGGTCTTTGAGACGGACGGGCTGGATTGGGACATTATTTCATATTCTTTTAAAGTGGTGCCAAGCTATTCTCACAGCAGCAGCTTTGATCAAGACTGTGATTTGTAGAATATATGCTAATGGCTAAGACTTGAGCTTACCCCAGTAGACGGCTACAGTAATCACATGTGTTTACCACAACAAAACAAACAAAAGTGGAATATTGCTTGTTTTTTCTATGCTTACATGATTCCCCTTCATGGCCAAAACAACCACTGGCTTTCTATTCTAACACACAAGATTCATTCACAACACCGCATGCCTTATAAAAAGCAGTTTGTTTTGACACATCAGCTGAACATGTTGGCTTTATCACTTTGATAGAACGTCCTGACTTAGATTTCTCATCTTTCTCATACAGGAGGGTATTAATTAAATCTCGCTGCAGAGTTTTCAGGTATAGTGGTTTTCTGTTTCTGATTTTAGATAACCGATTCAAAGAGCCAAATAATTAACCACACACAAAAGGAAATAGTAAGGCTGTAACTGACTTCTATTCATTAATCTGTTGACTCCCCTCCTCCCACCAATTGAGCAAATAATAATATAGTCTATAAAATGTCCCAAAAAAAAAAGACCATCCAAAACTCAAAAACTCAATTTTGTGTTTCACCCACTAAGGTTGTAAGAAAGATAAAGGGCTCGTTTTAGATTTTTCTCCTCAGTATTTTCTCTTCTCCTAATCAAAGTGATGGGCCACTGAGGGAGAACACAGGAAAGATTAGAGAGAGAGAAACAGACCAATTGAATGGCTGACAGGCAAAGGTAGATGAAGAAGAAAGTTGAGAGGTTACTCAACTGTGGTGCTTGAGGTGGGAGGGGTCATGTTGTTTGATCAGCAGAGGGGGTGGGGGGTGGGGGTTTGAAAAGCCCTTGAAGCTGATAGTGGGCAGCAGTTTAAACCCCCGGTGTGATTGACACTTCTGCCACTCCGCTGTGGGCTGAGTGAGGGGGTTGGAAGGGGGTGCACACAGCACGGCCTGTTCCTAGCTTTACATTTGCATCCTCTGCCCGTGGGTGGTTGTGTTAATAATACGGCAACTGGGAAGATTAATTGTGGACAAGCAGCAGGATTACGAGGGTCTTTGTGGGAGCAAAGGGAGCACTGGGTGGAACAGGCCTGTGATCTGTGAGGCTGAGAGGAAATTAGTCAGGGCAGGCTGGAGCTGCCTTTTAACAGCGTACCTAAGGAAATGAAAGCCTTGTGCAAAGAGGATATTGAAATAAGTAGGCAGAACATTTTTGACATTCTTGAGAGGGCAATATTGTTAATATTCATTGTGCTAATGTGAATGGACAAAGAAGAAAACATTGTGAAGGGAAAAACTATTATCTTATTTTAACTTAAGGACTTACTAAGGATGACACTCGCTAAGTCATTTATTTATTTTTTAGATTAGAAAACATAATGTGGCTTCTCTCACATTATCAGACCCAAAATGCGGAAATTAGGCTCAGTTCCTGTCTACTAGCCAATTAAGAAAATAACAACACAACAAAAGGGGCTTCAGTCCCCTGCGCTCCTCTTCTATTGAAAAAAGAAAATAAGACGGAGGGCAGGGGTCTCATGCCACCTGTTGGATTGTCCTCACATAGCAGCACAAACTCCGGTTCTCATCTGCTTCCTGACCCTCATCTGACCCTGTCCTTGCCACATTTTGTTAAAAACACATGATTTATTTTATGCTAATCTAGTCCTCTGCTTGCACTACTTTCCCATAATAAAGTGAGAGAGCATCTTATCTATTAAGTTTTAAGGGACTTAAGTATTTTAGCAATATGGAGATAACTATGTGCTGTTAGAGGAGCATTGAGCCCGTAATGGCACAAGCGAGCACAGTTACAGCTTCGAAAAGCCTTAAACGTCAATTTCCACCACAACACTAAAGAATTCTCACTTTGCAACTGGCTTGCATTCATCAATGTTTGGCTGGTTTGCTCGTGGCTTTCCCATCAGTAATCATTTAAAGGAAAAAAAGGTAAGCATCTGGACATTCAGGCCTCTTAATTAAAATACTGCAGTTTTTCCAATGTAAGAGAAATCATGAAAAATGGCCTGTCATGGCAAGTTTCTGAAACCAGATGAGAAAGCTGGACGGCTAGCGGGGGAGTTTTCATACAGAAACACCAGGCTTAATAGTTTTTAATTAAATGTAATTGTTCAAAGAAACAACTTCACAGTACATTCAGTAATTCAAAGGCAGATTGCTATTACCTTCTTATTTTTGATTAATTTCAGACATATTGAACATTGCCCAGTCAGGAAAATGATATAAAATGATCTACAGCTTTATTTCTTTCACTGCAAGTGTGCTCGATGAGGGAAAAACAACTTGCACAGAAACAAAAGTGCCATTTAATAACAATATGCTGGCCATGCAAACTCTCGATGTGGTGTAGTTCACCTATGAGCATTACCAGACTTCCAGCATTTCTCGCCAGTATCTGGAAAGATATACAGTTGCAAATGTGTGTGTGACATGCTTTGAAATAAATTCCTAATACACTGAGCCTTTGTGATTTGTGGTCTCAGAGCTGAGCATCTGAGATGTAGTCTTGTATTTCAAATATGTTTTTAGTTGTGCCAAGATGTTGCAACACTCATTATTTTCCTTGGATTTCTGAAGCACCATCGTTTATCAGAGAGATTTATTGACAGATGGACTTCCAGATGTTTTGAATATCTTTGCAGCAAGAGAGAAAGTATGTTTTAAAAGTTAGACCACAACAGTGCTGTAGATGTTTTTTAGTTTTTAAGAAGAAACGTATGCATTAGATCAAATTTGAATAGTGTTATCCAGATTCTTTGTCCTATTTAAAGTGAATTCAAAAGCATCAATTGATGCTTCATAACATCTGGCCACCAGTAAGAATTTCCTTGCTTTCCGTCAAGTTAATAAGAGCTGCTTTTTTTCACAACAGAGGCAAAATGAAAAAGTTGCTTTTTAAGGGTAAACAATTTGTTTTTTTAAAAAACAATGGTTAAAACTTGGGGTATTTATCCATGCGAGCCAAGAGCTATGGTTTTATTTGCCCAGGTTTTGAGATCTCAGCTGCCATGCCCAAACCAAGTATGGGCAAGTAAGAAATACCAATTTTTTTCAAGGTGTATTTAATTTGACATTTAACTAAAAGAAGATACTCGACTGAGTCATGGGGGTTATAGCCTACCGCCTCCTACATCATACATTATGCAGATTTAACTCCTCAAATTAACCTTTAAAGTCAACTCTCTGAAATAATTTCCATTAGTGCAGAGATGATAGCGATTTAAGAAGTGTGAAGTTAAATAGTGCTGTTCTACACGAATAGAGTCATATTCATGGGAATGCATGAATGGATTAGGGCTGCACGATTATGGCCAAAATGATAATCACGATTATTTTGATGCCTCTCCACAAACAAAGCAATATTGTTTATATGGATATGTTTTAATGTTGCGTTACATGACCCATTTCTTCTGTAAAGCCGTGCCTGTGTTTGGCTCTCTCCTCTTACTCTCCGAGCAGCGACGCCCCCATTCACTCACACAGGCTCCCCAGCAACAGAGACAGAGCGGCGACAGCGCCGGTGTTACGCTTCTGACATTTGTCCACAGTTTTGTTATTAACACATCTGTATATTGTTAATGAGAGGCAAACCTGTATTTGTACCAGTGTTTCCGCTGGTAACTCGGCTATCACGGCGGCCACGGCGAAAAACACAGAAGAAGTTATTGAATGCAACTAACTTCAGTTCGTAGAGTAATAGCCGGTGAGCCGGTGAGACCCATTCATAATGAGTCAGTCGTCACTCTGAGTACGTCCATTGCACTCCCCTTCTCTCCCTAGCTCTTTTAATCAGTTATTGTTAAAAACAACTAAAGGAGCTTTCACAGAGATCTTTTTTTTTTTTAAATACATCTTAGGCTATTTATTTCAGATCATTTTCATTTACATGTGTTGCAGCTGTATGTATGTACAACATACAATTTCAACATAAGAGGAATGTAGCACAATATGGATGTGAAAGCAGTTATAGAGTATGTGACTATAAAATTTGTTTTGGTTAAAATCAACAAATAATCGTGATAATAATCGTGATTACAATATTGATCAAAATAATCGTGATTATCATTTTAGCCATAATCGTGCCTAATGTTCGGTGCAGCGGTGCAACCTAGGAAAAATATTACTCGCGCCCTAGAACCCTGTGAGTTAACAGACGCTAACTAGCACCGACTAGCACTGGTCACTGCTGCTGAAAAACAACACAGACGGGACAAAATGTTGCGTTTACTAGTAAACTGGTAAACTTTGTGACTGACGAATGACTGACTGCTATCTGTTGTGAAATTTTCCTCACGTTACTCTGTCCTCTGTGACTGTCTACATTTAGAAACTAAGCTGTGCGGTGCAGGGAACAACTCGACTGGCTCATGATCAGACAGCGGTTTACAGAGCGGTGGTCACGACCCCTGTGATGAGATTATAGGGCTGCAGGATGGAAACTAGAAGAGAACAGATGTACAGTATCACTTGACTTAGTTATTCTTTGCAAGGTTCATTTGATTTTTCAAGTTTGCGGGAGCCAGCTTTAAAAATAAATGCATCACTGTTTGGAGGCAAATGGCTGCTTTGAAGGAGGCAGCAAAAGGATTAAGTAATTTGTCTCTGTCTATACCGACATAACCTTAAGAGTGGAGATCAGAACCCACAAGGCCACTTTTGCTGTCACTATCAAAATGTGAATTTGGGCATTAGAGCTTAGTCTGCGTGCATAAGAAATTTGTATTTGAACAACTGGCTCTTTCCTTTTTGTGCCTTGTGAACAAGCAGGAACAGGTTTGGCCTGGTGCTCATAGTGGATGTATCCCTAAATTATCATCAGAGAGTTATTGTGCAGCTTCACCCTCTTCACATTGAGTTTCAGCTCATGCTTCACTCCTCTCTCCCCTTGTATCTCAGCTGCGACTTTGTCATGCAGCCAAGCACGTAATATGCTCTGAGCTCTGTATCATGTCCAATTATAATTAGCTTTGTCAGGCCTGAGCCCTACAACCCTCATGCAGATAATATGATAATATGTCTTCATAACCAAGTGACCTTACATGTGCAATATTTCTCTCCCTCTTAAGATTGCATGTCAATAAAGTAATGGAGTCTGGGAGGTGCTGGCAGGGGAAGATTTAGATGATTGGGCTCTCAGGTGCAGTGATGTATAACCGTTATTATTCTACCTGTCGGAGTTGTATACACAGCTGGGCGCAGCATGGCGGTGGCTAGGGAGAGAGCTGGACTTTCAAGGGAGGCCTTTGTTAATAAGCCTTTAATCCTTCGTTAAAGCCCGCCACCAAGGGACAGTTTCTCATTTTAACTCTGTACATACATAGTGATATTGAGTTGAAATAACGAGTTGTGTTATGAAAGGACTGCAGTGTCATAGATGTGATATCAGTGTGTGACAACTGGTGCAGAAAAGTGAGTCAATAAATTAGTCAGTTGACTGAAAAAACATTTTGATTAACGGTTTTTAGGGTGCTTTTTAACATCTGGCCAAGGACACCAAATGAAAATTAAGCTTCCTGGCTAAACTTTTTAACCCACAACATTAGTGGGCATTGTTTCTAAAGATAAGTAACAATTTTGATAATCA
This sequence comes from Percina caprodes, assembly GCA_013375575.1. NCBI lineage: Eukaryota > Metazoa > Chordata > Actinopteri > Perciformes > Percidae > Percina > Percina caprodes. The sequence goes on along the minus strand of JABXJD010001419.1, from coordinate 48,259 downwards.
ATGTAAATTAATAGTGCTAAACATTCACAGGATTTAGCTTCTCAAATTTAAATGTTTGCTTTTTATCTGTTTAATATCAATATATAAATTGTATATATCTTTGGGATTTGGACTGTTGGTTAAATCTGAAGAGTTTAAATTAAATTATACATATTCAGCTCCTGGAACTTTGGGAACCAGGAAATGTAATTTCAAAAAAATTGATCAAAAAATTAGTCAATAGAGTAATCAATTATGACAACAATCATTTGTTGCATCCAAAACACTTTAATACTGGTGAGCACATATTTGTCATGAGTAATTTGTACTACAGATCTGCCTCCAGCTCATGGGCACAGCCATGCAGACGTTTTGTGTTTCGAGTAGTAGCAGAGGTCAGCTTAAACACCAAACACATTGACATAAATGTAATAGCTGTAAGATTCCCGTGCACTGTTGCATCTCACCCTGCTGTTCTCACCCCATGGTTGATGGCAACAACTGGACAAGAGAGGCTCTTTTTGAGAACGTTGACAGTGAATTCTTGACACGCCTGGGTTTCACTAACACTGACGCAACTTAATGAGGGAGCCAGAGGTGAGGCCTATCTCGGCACGTCTGTGTGGATTTCCCTGAGTGATTGATGTGTTCCAGTCAAATGAAGCAGTGGGCTGAGTGATATGACACTTGTCTCGCTGTGACACATGTGTTTGCAGCTAACGGTTATTGGTGTTGATGGGCCCCACTCTACTCAGCCAGCCAGGCACAGTTATTTTGATCTCTTGTTCTTTTATTTCTGTCCCCCCTATTCCCTGTTTCCTGTCTCCTTGCCACATCAAATCAGAGTTTAGAGATGGAGGCAGAACCCTCAGGTATTGCTTATTAAGTATCAGGAGCAGAGACAAGATGAAAGTAATAATGGGGACCAGACAGCTGGGTGGGCACCTAACATCCCAGGTAAGAAGTGACATTTGGGATTTGTCTAGTTAAAGTTATACATTGCGGACCTTATATGGCTTTAAAATACCATCTGTGTTGTCAAATTCTCAAAGAGAAGCGTGTGCCTTATTTTTATTAATCTATGGATTTTGGTATATTGGGCTTAATGTTTACATTTTTCTGTTTCAAAAGTCCCCCTTCTCAGGGTTCTGTATTGTGCTATAACTAGGGATGCAGTAAAATATCATTTTCAAAAAGACCAAGGTGATGTCTTAAGTTTGATTATTTAGCCTAAACAACAGAAAAATATCACACAAATTGCATTTACAATGATATGAAACAGATGCAAGTTTCTAAAAAGAAAATCAGAGAAAGGAACTACTAGCATATGCTTTGCATTTTTAGCCACGCTAATAGCGTGTTGTGGGATAGCAATGACAGTGGATCAGTCTGTCGATCCACCACTTGGTATGTACTGTATGTTTGGACATTCAAGGTTCAGCTTTATTGTTATTATACAGAACCGTATTGCACAATGAAACAGTACAGTACAGTATAAAAAATATTAAAACTATATAAATTAGAATAGACAAAACACATAATAAATATATAAGTATATAAAATTGTCATTAAAGGAAGAAAAAGAAGGAAACTATATTATGATCAAAAATCTGCAAAACTAAAGACAGCAGGCAGCAGCCTCAGCTGTACTTTCTGTTTCAGTCATAGACGTTAATATTAATTCATTAATATTAACGTCTATGGTTTCAGTGCTAAGTAGCAAATGTTAGCATGCTAACACGCTAAACAAAGATAATGGTAATTATTAAACCTGCTAAACATCAGCATATTCACATTTTCATTGTTAGCATGTTAGCAGGCTGACATTAGCATTTAGCTTATGCGTGTCACTTAATATGTTACTTGATAAATTTATTAAGGAGATGGTTGTCATTAATGTTTTGTCAATTAATCACCTGTATAATTATTTCAGCACTTCTGCAAACAGCTAATATCAATTTTACATGTCCACTGAAGTCATATTTTGATAGCAATCTTTATAATGTTAGTTATTACTTCAACAGGTTAAACATCCAATACACATTCACATCCAATAAAGACCTTCATCAGTGAATTGAATTTTTGTATAATTCTATGCAAGAACGGGTGTGAAATTAAGTTTAAAGGCATCTTTCCAGGCTGGTATCTTGCTGTCGTGACTTGAAATATTTCCGACATCAGATGCCCTCTCTTTCATTTCAGCAACAATGAATCAAACACTGATACACTCTAATGGTCTAATGACTAGTAATTGGATTAAAGTGATTCCAGATTGATTAACATCTGATTCTGAAATTACTGTTGCCTTAGTGAGAGCTGCGGTGTACAGTCTGGAATCCCTCAAGTCTTTAAAAAAAAATCCCTGGTAGATGTGGGTGGGCGACAATTCCAGTGTTCTCAAGATGGTTGCCGTCGAACACTATCCACTTCTGGTCTCTGTGACAGCTCTCATTATTGGAGTCCAGCAAATACTTACCAACTGATAAAAGCATATCACACCGCAGAGGAAATTGAATTCTGGAGGACATCAATTTCAGCGAGTTCATAGTCAGAAGCTAATTTAAGGAAGATTAAATTAATTTCAGTAACATCCATTCTGTCTTGACAAAGTCAGTACATAACATAATGTAGCTCTGTTGCCTTGAGATAAGAGGATAGTCATTTGACTGGGCACAGCAGTAGTTGAGGATCAAGCCCTAATCCCATTGCTGCAACCTTTTTTACAGAACGTCATGGAGGATACAGAGTGTCTGACAACCATTATTTAGTAAGGGGATTTTAAAAGTCTTTCATTTTAGTGTGCTAATTTAATTGACTGCTGACCCAAAGCCTCAGGACACAACTTTCCTTCATACACAGTCAGATCAGTTTTCATGTTGTCATATTTCTTATTTTGTCTCACATCAAAACCAGATTCATTTTTGAAGAAATCAAGTCATGCAATATCTTTCTTTAGCTGAGGCTTTAACTTTGCATCATGTTACTTCTTTTGTTGTAGAAAGAAATATTCATGAGTTATGAATAACTTTATTGAATTATATTTGATTTATGAATTGCATATTGGGTTTTCAGTTGCATTTATTGATGTATTTGGCATTTGGAAAGATTCAAGCAAAAACAAGCTGACAGACACACAGCCTTACAGTGGGGCTAGAAAGTTTGGGCACCCCAGGGAAAAATTTGTATTAATGTGCATAAAGAAGCCAAGAAAAGATGGAAAAATGTCCAAAAGGCATCAAATGACAGATTAGACATTTGTATAATATGTCACAAAAAGTTAGATTTTATTTTCAACATTTACACTTTCAAAATAACAGAAAACAAAAAAAAATGGCATCTGCAAAAGTTTGGGCACCCTGCAGAGTTTCTAGCATGCACCGCCCCCTTTGAAAAGCTGAGACCTGACAGTGTCATGGATTGTTCTCAATCATCGTCTGGAAAGACCAGGTGATGTCAATCTTAAGGTTTTAAATGCCCAGACTCATCTGACCTTGCCCCAACAATCAGCATCATGGCTTCTTCTAAGCAGTTGTCTAGAAAACTGAAACTGTAAATAATTGACATTTGATGCCTTTTGGAGATTTTCCCATCTTTTCTTGGCTTCTTTATGCACATTAATACAAATTTTTACCTGGGGTGCCCAAAGCTTTGAACCCCACTGTACATATTATTACTGAATAAAGAGCTGAAGCCCTGATGTCCCATACTGTATATTTGACTCGTCCATTGCCCATTCCCATCCTTATCTAGACATCTAGAGTGAATCATTCGGTTGATTAGCTAGCATACAGCAAGCAGCAACATTACCATTCATTTGAAGTTGTGTTTGTGTCCACCTGACAAAAAGTAATATTTTCACAAAATATTCAATATTCTCATTCAATACTCTTTTTTTCACAGTAGCTCTGTTTTGGTCTGGAAAATATACTTGGTTCTTAAGCTGCTAAATGTCTGATTGTCTTCAGCATGTTGCTGCTCACTTTGTGCCTGTGTGCGGTTTGAGTGTACAGCGGGTTTACCAGAGTTTGGTTGCTGAAAGAAGCTGCCTGCCTGCTGGAAACAATGATAATCTGTTTCATACTGTTAATGTGCTATAAAACCAAAACAATGAGCTGGAGTTGGGTGATAATTCTTTGTTTGTCACTGCAAGTGACCCCTTTCACATTAAAGAGTCATTTGATTTATTTGTTAATATTAGGTCTGTTAATTGATTTTAATATGTAATCGCATGATTGTCCATAGTTAACTCCCGATTAATTGCAAATTAATAACACATTTTTTGAAATCTTTAATTCTAAATTTCAAACATAATCATCCTCACTCTTGCTCTGAATCCTATTTACAAAGCAAAATGTATTGTATGTTGCTTTGTAGCATACTGTATAGTATGGCTGAACAATATTGTGTTTTAGCATCGACATCGCGATGCGCACATGCGCGATAGTCACATCGCAGGACGTTACGATGTTGACGCTAATCCTTTTTTGCTGCTTGATAGAAAAGTAAACTTCCACCGTTCTCCTTTTACATGATTACCGTCCGACCCTTTCCCTTTAAAGACAGGTAGCCGTGTGGGCAACGTGTGTGTGTGACGTTAGTCCGACGGGTTTGTTATGGGAGTGAGGCTCTCCGTGTAGAAAAGTACCGTAGGCAGCAGCTGGAAACGTAACACTAATCTATACAGAAGTCTGATCTAACGTCATTTACACCGATTTAATTGTTTTGGGATACACAGAGTTTGTTGTTAGTGCGCGTGACATGCAGGTCTGATCAATCTAACAAGCTGGCCCCGCTAGTCCACCACAACCTGAAATTTAGAGGAAGCAACATGCAGTCACTGTCATTCACGTTAGCCAGGATTGATTATTATATGAATACAATGGTTTCATGCTAGTCAACCAGCGTATTTCTACCTAATTTCCCTCCAAAACCACTTGATGAGATGAGTAAGAGCAATGTTAGTCACAGCGCTTACTTGCTTTGGTGTTTGTAAAGCATTAGGTTTAACAAAGAATGGTTCACATTAGAAAAGATCCTTTTCATTTTTTTCTTCTATGTAGATGCGCTCCACTACAAAAATCACCGCAGTAGTTGAGAATGATTTATTATTTCCAAATATAATAATAATATAATCTTTTAAAAATTTTTTTTTTTATCATATCGCAATACATATTGCAGGGGGGGAAAATATCGCAATGTCAAATTTTTCCAATATCATGCAGGCAGGCCTACTGTATAGCTTGCCTTCATGCTCCCACTCTGTGAAATATGGCCATTTCTCTCAAGACACAGTCCTCGTGGTTAAGCTGTCTAAATGGCTAATGAATTACAGATGAACATCAATGCAAATTAATCTCCTGCAAGTCCCTGGGTAATATGGCAGCCATTTAAAACTTTAATCAATAACCCTGAAGTTGAAAGCGTGCAGGCGCCGCACTTGTTTGGTCACAATAAACAGAATGCAGACTGCAGACTCCTCTAAATCATGGTGACAAGCACAGTCACGCTAAATCACTGGAAGTGAAAAATAAATGTCTGCATAACTTTATTGGCTGTGTCTCCATGTTTCCTTCGGGAACTGGCGGATATCAGCGACAAACAGTGAAAAATGACTGATTTATAGTCTAAACTAATACTTCAGTTCACCATATTGTTTTTTTCGGGTAACCTATGATTTAATATATATTATATAAAAATATTGAGCAAGCCAAAGGAACAATTCATTAAGTTTTTGGCCCTGGTAACTTCTAAATGTCAGTTAGTTTTACTGCATTTTAACTTACATATTTTACTTTATGTAAATACTGTGTTTTCAGCTTCAATTTTCAACATCATTATGTATCAGTGGCATTTCCATTATATTTCAGTTCATGTTAAATTATGGACTTTAGTCATTATTCAAACACTATTTATGTATACATTACAAATTTCAATAGATTAGAAATTATTTTACAGTATATAAAGAAAATGGACAGTATATAATAAAAACTATGGCCAGTTACTGTCATTTAACACTGTAGAAGGTAAAATATTCCACACAAAATAAATCTTTATCATTTTAGCAAAATCAACTGATTGCTGTTCACTGAATTCACTGTGATTATTTGAGTAACTTTGTTTCTTCCATGATGTAATGAATAGTACATCTGATCTGTGTATAATATATGTATATATATATATATATATATATATATATATATATATATATATATATATATATATATATATATATATATATGTATATGTATATATGTATATATATATGTATATATGTATATATGTATATGTATATATGTATATATATATGTATATATGTATATATATATATGTATGTATATATGTATATATGTATATGTATATATGTATATATATATGTATATATATATATATATATGTATGTATATATATATATATGTATATATATATGTATGTATATATATATATATGTACATATATGTGTGTCTGTGTACAGATTCATGTGCAATACTGCTATAATCAACCCTGCACTTAGTGATGTACCTGTTTTAATTATTTGTATAGCTAGTTGTATGTCTATATATTTGTTTGTTTGTACCCCTCTTGTAATATGTTATGTGCACTTTTTTATCTGGACCTTGAGTCTGTAAAATAAAGTTTTATATATACTGTACGTCATATTGTATCAACAGAGTTGTAATTAAAAAAAAGTTACATGTAATGTAAGATGCAATATATATACAGTATATAGTGCCCAAGTTGCTTCAATCCTTTCATGCTAATGCCTCTTTAATTGTCTGCAGACGCCCATGAATGTCAGACAACTGCACTTTTTTCTTCTCTTACTGGCACAAAAACATTTTCTTACCCTCCTCCTCATCTTCCTTGTTCTCATGAATTTGGCCCTCATCTTCCTCTCCACCTCAGACAGATGATGTGTAGATGGAAGCTCTCCCTTTCCCTCAACCACCCTTCCTCCCACTATCCCCTTCCTGCACTCCATCTTTTAGAACTGTAACCTACAGTCGCCAGCTGTGCAGGGAGCCCCAGAGTGTATTTACGGCGAGCTGCACTTTATCACACACAGCTGCACAGCTGCCAACTTTACTCGGGGCGTTCTCCAGCCGCCCCGCCTCTAGCCATGTTTTTTTGTGCCGGTGAGATCCTGCACCGCTGCTGCATGCTCCTTTCTCCCCAGCTGCTGCCCTGCTGGAGAAGGTGGGGTGAACTGTTAATGGCCTGTAGAGTATAAACAGCAGTGTCCAGCCACTGCCGCTGGACAGGCTTACAGCACAGTCTCCAATAAAAACACCAAAATAAAACAAGCAGCACCATTCAGAGTTCTACCAAGTAAATAATTCTTGTCATGCAGGGTTTAACAGTGCTCTTTTTTTCCACCTTTCCACAATGATGTATCGATTGTTGATGCTTCTCTCTGTTAGCCTCTTGTTGATATTTTGACACAGCATTAAAATAACTCCCCAATGTTTGGCCCGGTAACCGCATAAATCTGTCTTGAGACTGCAGGGGGCCTTGTGATGAGCTGCCTCCTTCCCCGCCGACCTCTTGTCCCCAGGCGGACAGAGTGGAATACATTCCCTCTCTCTCTTATACAGTCCCCAGTGTCCTCACAGCCTATCAGGATGGAGAGACCCCCTCCTTAGCATATCAGGAGCCGTACATCTTCTGCTGGTGCGGAGCTTTATGCAAGGTGACAGCTTCTCACACTTCAGTGTTCGGATCACCTCAAGTAGCTCAGATATCGGAAAAATGAGCACACTTCCAACCACGGTGACCAAATGTAGATTGACTGAGTATCCGCAGGTCGCACCCCTATCCTCTTGTCCTGACAGAACAGGCCTGCTGGTAACTCTCTACATAAGAGAGCGGAGTCTGGAGACACATCAGAGGGTAAAGCTGGCTGTAGACAGAAGAGGGGGTTGGTGGTGGTGGAGGGAGGGGAGCGAACACTTTGAAGCCATCGGAGGTGATGTCAAGTTTGCTTAGACTCAAGGATGGTGTTTGAATATGCTGGCCACTAATATGGCACCAGTATCTCTGTCCTCATCTCTGTTTTCTGTCACTATGTACAATCTGGTCTCGTCTCCTCAGTTCTTGACAATGTCCTTTCACATCATGTTATTGCACACTCGGAGCTGCAGTCAGCAAGCCACTCAGCTTCTTTGTCTGAAAGTCAGGCCCATTTTTGCCATTAATGCACCCGGCGCCTGTGTAAAAGTGACGGGGAATACGCTATCCGTTTTCTCATCAGGAAGTCATTGGTGGTGGAACTGGAAAATACCTCACCACTCATGTTATTTACACCTGAATGTGAAACTGGCATTTAGTGTGACAAGATTTAAATCTATGACCTAACCTTCTGCTTAGGAGGTCTCTTTATGCAAAAGAATCTAGGCTTTTGGCCTGATATCTATAATGTATACATCATACACCAATATAATTTCCCTGCCCCAGGCAAAAATGCACTCATCCACCAATTTTTCCTGAGCATGTACATATATTTTATTCCCCCTAGGTTTGTTGTTTTTGTGTGTGTGTGTGTGTGTGTGTGTGTGTGTGTGTGTGTGTGTGTGTGTGTGTGTGTGTGTGTGTGAGAGAGGTCAGCTCACCCTCTGGAAAGAAGCTTAAATATAAAAAAAATGCATTCTACATTCTACATTCTAATTGCTAAGTTTAAGTTAAAGTTATAGCTCAGCAGCATGTTATGTTTAGGCAGTGATCCCTTCAAAGAGTTTGCAATCTTTCTGTCTAGACATTGTCTTGAGGCAGAAACCGAGTTTGAAGGTCAGACTCCAAAAATTGTTCATATCCTGTCTTTTTGTAACATTAAACAGCCGCCTTCGATCACAGGTTATTGATTTTTTTTCATGTATAGCATTCTAATAGAATGTATGTAGTAAAAAGTGATTTTCATTTTTAAAAAAATTATAATTTTTGTCCCTTGCTTTTGCGTCATATAATTACTTCAAAAGCCGTAGTTTAGCAAAAAGGTTAAGTATTCATTTATTGAATTTCCACCATTTTTGAGTGTATCCATTTGGTTGTTCACATATGATAAAATCAGCCATCACTTTATGGCCACACAGCAATCAGACACAGCCCTCCAGTGTCTTCAGCTGACTCTTCTGGCCCTGTCAAGTCCTCCTTCAATCTGGGAATCTGAGCAGTTGCGTGGAGGTTGACATGATTGCCTTTAAGCAGCCCCTCTTAGCCAGTGACACACAGCTGCAGCCAGGCACCTCTTCTGACAGTAAGAGCACTATGATGGATTGCCTTGCCAAAACTGCTGATCAAAGAAGGTCAAAGTTCAGATGTGTGTCTGGCTGCGTGATCCATGTGATATCAACAGAGATGGCTATTACTCAAACGTCCGAGCGTAAGGCTGAAAATGAATTTTGCTGATAGCTGCCTGATTGAGCAATTGTCAATGAGTAATTGTCATCAATTATTGGGATTTGATCAGATATAAAAAAAAAGCTTGTGTCAACAATATTTGAGTTTATCGATCCAGCGTGTTCAACTGAACCTCAGAATCATAATATAGTACAAGCTTCATACTTTACACTATGCCAATATTGCAGCAAATATCGCTTAATCTTTGACCAGTATTACATTAATTAATAAACATAAAATACCATCTTTGGGCTGCAGTAGCACTCTGCTGAAAAGAGCAGACGTTTAAAAGTTTCTGACATGTGTCGCGCTACCATTGAGACACTGCCACTGATGTGGGTGGAGCTGACAGCATCCCAGCCATTGAAAATGGCTCTGGGACATACCAAGTTTGGTATGTGTCAGCTCTCATTCTTGTCAGGATACATCCTAAGTGAAGTTAGAATATGTAAACAGCCTCATTAAAAAGAGAATTCATATGAAACATTTTTGGGTGTAGTGATGAAAAAAATGTTTTTGACGTTTGCCCTCACTCTCCTCCAGATACTTAACACCATGTAAAGAATAGACTATATTATTAATATATATCCAGTGAGCATAAGTCATTTGGAGTGCGTTATTCTGTATATATTTGAGCAAGGGCCAGGTTATTAGACAATAACTAGTTTGTATGAAGTATTCCGTCCACGTTGGAAATCAAAAGTTTTATTAGCTGTTCAACACGGCCCCTTAAGGCGGAGTGAAAAGCCGGTCATTATGAAGAGGGGGAGACGGGATATCATTTATATACGAGGATACCTCGTTGTTGATACATTCTCTCCCCTGGAAGGCATTCACAGTGTTACACTCTGTCAACATACAAAAAGTAAGAGAAATGGTTATATAACAAACGAAAAATAGAGCTAGCAGGGAAGGTTCGAACCCTGACTCCCTTTTCACCTCTACAGATAGCCACAACCAATAGTATACTGGCACTTTAAATATAAAAAGTGTAAATTCAAGTGTGTCCCATGCTCAATAGAAAATGTGCATGACCTAACAAGAACAATTTCACAATTTGGGACTTGAATTCTTTAGAATAACTTGAGTCAGGAGGACATGAAGCAGAGTGAAGCGTCCCTGTATAAAGACCGTGGCTGGAGTGGGAGTCTTTTGCGGTTGAGGTGACTAAGGAGTCTTATTTCTGGGCCAGATTTACATTAGTGACATTTATCATTGAGAGGGAAGATGGTATAATTAGCTTGTCAGTCTACTTTAGGCTGAGCTGGCGCTCTTTGTGAAGAAGAATGGACTGCAAGTCCAAGGAGCTGACAGGCAGTCGATAATGTGGCAATTAATGTCATAAATAATTCTAAAGCCAATTCTATTTAAATGGACCTCACCCTTTAAAACAGCACTTTATTTCCTATCACTTTATGATGTGTTCTATATCAAACAGCAGGGGTAGATTTTCTTTTTTTATTTCTACATATGGCCGGCATATGGCGAAGCCATAATGTGAGGCATAAAAATCAGAAGGGCCATGCAAGAGATGTGTGTTGATTTAGTTTGCTGTTGACTTATGAATGTCTTCCTTATTGCTAAAGCATCAACTGTGGTAAAAAGGCAAATACAAAGTGTAAAACCACTTTTAATCATTGTTATATTGCCTCCATGTTGCTAGCTATATAAAATGAATTCAGCTCTTAAAGAATGTGAGTAATTTAATGGCAGTAGTGGTTAAATATATCAAATGCTCCCTCTGGCCTTGGGAGGGTCAAGCCTAGTGTGATATATAGAGAAGACTGTGATGGCTGAAGGTCGTGTCAGCGTCTTCTGCATAATGCATGAATCCTGTAACTCTCTCTGACTCCAATCTTCTGAACCCGAACCTTGGGATGAAAATTTTACTAAGTAAATCAGCAAGCATGGTGGCATTTCTATTAACCTCCAGTGTGGAACTGACATAAACATGAATCACAGTAAATAATATCTTGCAAATTGTAAATCATGTTTACAACTGGTGCTGAGAAGTGATATTATTGGATAGTGCCATCTGTTTTCTGTTTGTTACTGCTAATTTTTTGCACAGAAGCAAAGAATTTTTTTTCTTTTTTTTTTTAATTTAGCATAACAAATATGGAAATGCAGTTATTGTTGATACTGAACCAAGTTACATTTACCCAAGCATTTATTTGTTAAACCAACCCACAAACTCCATCTTTACATCCACAGATTGTATTTTATTTAATGGTAAATAAAAGTAGCAATATTCTATTATTATGCAGGTTACATTTTGCTTTTGATGGCTGGTATTTCTTACTTCAAAATTGAAAATAGCCAAGAGCTTTGATTTATGCATGCATGCATGGAGTGAAACAAAAGAAAAGGAAATGTTGACCTTTACAGGGAACATAAAGGGTCAGTGCGGCAACTGTGCCTTACAGGCAAATTGCCTCCCAGTGCCGGCGATCTGTCCTTACAACTGGGATGAAATTCTTATCTTTTACCATTTGTTTCCATTAAAAATGTGGAGAGGCACAATGTAACCCTCTGTGTACAGGTTACCTCGCAGCAGCTATTTAAAAAACAAAAAACAAAAAGGGAACAAATAAAGCCCTGGTGATGGAAATGTTAACAAAAAGGTTTTACCCAATTAAAATCCGATTCAGAGAAATATTAAAGTGGCAGTGCAGAGAATCTTTGTTTCAGACACTGCGTGCAAGTCTGCTAGCTCTCCTGCCCAGGGTAAACTAATGCAAAATGTATATGGCCCGTGGCACAAAAGATGGTGGTGCGGCTCAGTACAGAAAAATCAGTGTGCTAAAAGCTTGAAACATCTGTGTAAACACATGGCCTTTTTCCAACCATGTAGTCAATGTTCTCATAGCCTTAAGATAGATGTCCAAGGCAATATACCTTGCCCAGGGGCCATGCTGGAATGGCTTTGAACATCTGAAAAACCTTGAGCTTCAAGCAATATCTACTTTTAATATTCCAGCTTGACAGCAAAACATAGAAGAATTCAACCTATGGCTTGTATTTATCTCTTTGTTTTTCTCATTAGATCGATCGTACCAGTGCAAAGTAGAATTTTTTTGGAATACAGACGTTTTAATGATGCAATGATATTTTATGGTTGTTTTCTTTGCCAGATTATTTTAAAATTCAAGAGATTGTTTTATATAAAACTGTTTATAACACGCTATAACACAGGCAGCGACTTTATAACACTGTATATAACACGCTATAACACAAAGGCAGCGACTAACTGAACAAAAAAGAGAGGACCCTCTGCCTTTGTTGTTGTTCTTTAATTCTGTTAATAGCCCAAGGTAAAGATTTATCTGCTCTTGTCAATTTACCTCAGCCTCAATATAAAGCACCAAGGTCACTTTTTCCATGCCTGGCCCACAGGATTAAATTGTCATGTCACTCTAATAGGCAGCACAGGGAATCATTAGTCCAGCTCAGCTGTCTGACTGATAGGCATTTCAGTCCAATCATGGGAGTGTGCCGCCACAGGCCAGCCAGTATTGACACTGTGTCAGGACTGAGAGGGGATGCCTTAATCAGCCAGGACACTCTCAACATTGATTTGACAAGCTGTCGTAATGACCCCCTTGTTTTGGTAAAGGATCACTGTTTATCCAGGCTGGCATTGATGCACTTGGAGTGCTGCATTGTCATGTAAACTAGTATCACCAGCCAAGCCTGTGCAGCTGGAAAAGAGTTGTGTTCAGAGGTGTGTGTGTGTGTGTGTGTGTGTGTGTGTGTGTGTGTGTGTGTGTGTGTGTGTGTGTGCGCGCCCAGCCCAGTGTTACTAGCTACATGTCTTAACTGTAGTTTAAAGAGAGGTCGCTCAACTACTGTTAATCCTTTCAGATTTATAAATTTCATGGGCAAAAATACATTTGTATACACTTTAGCTCTGTGGAACTCTGTCAGTAGACTGAGAGGACTCTTGTTAAAGAAATGGCTTTTATGTTGTCAATCATAAATCTGCTTTCTGCCACCAGCTGTTACAGTTGGTAACTTTCCGTTGCTAGTAGCAACCCCTACTGGCACAGTTACATGTTCCATCATGGATAGCCACCATTTTGTCAGATCTTTTAACAAGTAAATGTTAACATGCAACATTTATTACTCCCCAAAATACCCTTAATGGAGCATTATCTGTAGGTACTCTTTTATTACAGCTCTTTAATGTATGGTGATTTTACTATGTTTACTTTTACTCCTATTGATTAATTACTGTGTTATGCTTCTTTTGGGGACTGAATGTGGATGTTTTACTGTTGGTTACACTATAATTTGACAGCTAACAGAAGTCATAGAGATGGCAGAAGAGTCTGGTTTGTTTGATTGTTTTGCACATTTTTCAACCCTCCTTGAACATGAAAATCTATTATCTTTCCCTCTCCCTTCCAAGGAGAATCCCATGCTATTTATCTAAAGTGTAGCTAAAGTTAGCTAGTTACAGTAACATGTTTGACCAAGTGGTTCACAACTTTTTTTGTAATGTAACCCCACAGGCATTAGATTGGTTCAAGTAACCCTTAAGGCTCTGACACACCAACCCGATGGCCGACCATCGGCAGAAAAGGCAGTCGGAGTGACTGCCTCCCCGAGTTGGTCAAAAAAGTTCCTCGGAACACACCGAAGCGACGGCAACTTGGACATACGTTCGGCGTGTGCGCAAGATGTAATACGTCTCCATAACAGCAGGTGGCACTAATCTGTATTGTCGCCCAAAAAATGAAAACCGGCAGCTGATTAGATGAATGCGTCACGTGGGTCTGGCTTCCCCGGAATACTGACCATAATGGCAGCTCGTTTGGAATACGATCTCATATTTTGAGTAAATAGTTCACTGAAACGTGTTTCTGAAATAATTTTAAGTAAAAGTGAAATCAAAGTCAGATTTTGAGAGACGTTTGTTAAGCTCATCCTGCTCGTCATTTCGGGTTAGCACTCCACCAATCAGATTGGTCATTGAGTCCGACTGCCCACCCACCGATTCAACATCCATCCACTTCAAGGCTCCTCCAGCTGACGACAGCACAGAACACACCAAACAGACTCGAGTCACTGACCTCACCAGACTGTCCAACAGCCAATAATCAGGTTGGTGTGTCAGCAAATTTAAATAGATAGGATGGCACTTATGGAATAAGCTTATCATACCAGTTTTTAAATCCTGTTCATGTGATCCTTTTCCTCCTAAACACAGAGATGTGGATACATATTTTCTTTAAAATCCGGTTAAGAATCACTTAGCTACAGGTTGGCTGCCAAAAACCATACATGAATTATCGTTAGATGACACTACAGTTACATTTTACATCACGTCCCTCCGTTGTTTCTCCTCTGGTTGGCAGTTTAATATTACTGAGCTGAGAGAAATCTGTAGCAATTATTGTGATTCAACTCAACCATTAAGATTATTTCTTTTAGTTCCTTATATGCAACATTGATTGATAATTAACCCTAATTATTGAGACAATTGCCATCATAATTTGACAGAGCCTAACCTTTATTAAAAATCCATTTAAATTAACAGATTTCCTTACAACTCATATATATAGTAATCAGGTGTGATGGTGTGATGCTACATGTGTTTGTTTACTAAGAAGGTGACACTGCCACTGGCAGGAGGATCAGGGAAATCAGTGGCCTCTCTGTGAGGTGTTAGACTTATATTATTGGCATGCTGACAGTCTCCCACAGCGCCATGGTGTGTAAAATTGTTATCAAGAAACATGATAGGCCCTTTCCATCCCCGAGGTGAGAATGTGGCGAGTGTTTTTCATCAGCCAGTCAGAGGGTGCACCGAGATGTCCTGTATTACATGATCAGTCTGGCAATCAGAACGTACCTTATGTCATCATCAAAGGACAAGGCTAAACATAGTCCTTCTTTGATAGATGCAATGTGTCCTACTAATGTTTTCTGGACTTAGCCTCATGTCTAACTATTAGCCATGCACATACAGAAACGTCCTAGAACACAATACATCAGCTTTTAATTTGTGAAAATACAAAATGAAATCATGTACAATTTTATGTACAAGCCTATTTATACAAGACAATAAACGGTATTTATTATTGGGTATTATTATGACATAGTCAGAAATATCAACTTAGCACTGTTGCATTGTATCCACAAGTCAATGTGCTAAAAAGAAATTCACAAAACAATACAAACTAGACTGTAATGCCGAATTTCTCTCAACCCCACAGGTACAGTCAAACAAGAACACACTAGAAAGAAATAGTTTACATTAAGCTTTACAGATTTCTTAGAAGAGTACATAAAATGAATTGCTATCAGGCTCTGCGATTGAAGATGGATCATTTCAAAATAGTTTTAAGACTTCAAATTATTTACTACAGTTCTATTTATCTCCAGGGAATTACAGCCTTTTATTAAGAAATTCAAAGTATTTAAAAGAATGGTCTCTGAGTAAAGAGAAAGGTACATTTCTCAGTCACACAGCAGAAGTAAAGTTTGCTTTAATTCAGCTAAACTAGCCTCTTTTCGCAACAGTGGGTCTTCTGAGTCCTCCGTTGGCTTCAGCACTGCCTGGCACATTGCTGGCACTGAGGAATGGATGGTTTAAATGTTCTCTGTGCCTGTAAAAATGTCACAGCCTCTTTCTTTTCTCAACCAACATGAGTCCTAGCCTAGACTGTGACACATCCTCTGTGGATTAGGCTTGAGTTTTATTTTATTTATTTTTTTACCTTTCTTTCCCCTTCATTGATTCTGAACTAAAGTGACAAGAGTGCCAATATAGCTATGTTTTATAATTTAAATAAGACAAGACAAGATTAATAACCACTCTGCATTCTGGACTCATGCATTTACAAATGATCTGTGCTTCATTAGATATTTGTTTTATCAATGAATCAGATATAATTGATCACCAAGATGAACACATAAATAGCCAAAATAACGTTTTATGATAGAGCTGTTTTTCATGTATCTACAAAAAGCTTGAACATGTATGAGTATGGCATTAAGATTGGTCATGGAGAACATAAGAATGCTTAATGGCCTCCAAGACAATCCTGTGTCAGGCAGTGCTTCCAGCCAAAGAAGGACTTAAAGATGCCCACTTTATGCGATATGAGGCTTTTACATTCAATCTTACATAGTCTTATTATATGGTGCCATGCTATACCATAGTATTTAGCTGTGCTGTCTATGTTGTCTTAGGTAAATGAATATCTCTGTCACTGTATTATAAACTGTATATTATGATTATAAATCTGATTTTGTTGGTCGACAACAAAACAGCTCTATCATATTTGGCTATTGTCAAAAAGATAAAGAACATTCCTAACATTTTACCCCTGGAGAAACTTTGCAGATACTTAAAAGCTGTACTTAATACGATTTCTGGGGTTTTGGACATTGCAACCAAATTGCAACATGAAATAACTTTTAACAAACAACTCAAAAAGGCAAAAATAAGACAAATATAAATGGATAAAGATAAGGCTGGAGCCAAATGCCATTTACACATGGACACTGGCCATCTTAACTGTCACAAATGTTGTGAATTAGCTCCAAATGGCAAAGGAATCACTGAGTCAGTCACTAACAATGCCATTGCTGTGGGATCACAGGTCGATGTAAAATACACATCTTAACATACTGTACAGAATAACTGCAACACTGGGTTAAGTCAATGCAGTAGTAGTTGTTCATCAGCAGTTAAAAATGCAACCTTTACAATAGCAAAACAGGTATTATAATCACCTCATTAAGCAGTTGTAGTTAGTTTTACATTGCTCCTTCAAGTGAAACTCATTCCCCAAAATAGAACAAAAAGTCATGGAGTCTGGTCACCATTAAAGATTAGCTATGCAAACTAATAGTTGAGGGGTTGCAACATTTGACTATGATTGTCTTCATGTATATTTTATGTATGATTATAAATCTGCTTGTACAATAAGCTGCAGAGGTGAATGAGGAAAGCAGTTTGTGTTTGTCTCATCTTCGTCAATTAATGATTTATATTTGCAGATGAGAAGATCACCCAAATCCCAGTCTGACAACTACACAATGAGTCTTCTGGAAGTCCAGGTGTCTGTGTGTGTCCAGAGCTCAGCACTCATCTTCTGCTTCTCTGATGGGTGGAATCAAGCTGCTTGTGGATTTATACTGACTGACTTGGTTGACGGCGAGCTTATTCACAGGCTTGATCTGCATGGTCCTCAGGTGGTTATTCTCTGGCTCATCTGTAAACCATGTCTTTTCTGAGAAAGAGGCAAAATAATACAGAGACAAAGAACAGGGACAGTTAATGCTACATGCACATCCATGACAATATCAGTGTTTGTTTTTCAATTGCACTTAAAACATAGGGAGGACATTGTATATTTTAAAAGAAATACTCAGAGTTTTTTTGAATGGCGAATAAGTGTTAGTGTCCCAGAGAATGGCCTCTAATGTCACTCATCTCATGGCCAAAAATGTGTGTGTATATATACAGTATTTACGTATATACAGTATATATACCATACGGCCATTTAAGCATGCTGTTTTGTTGGGTCAGCAGACATCACCAGAGGTCACCAGTTAAACAAAATCTGTTTTTTTAATACGTCAGTGTACCAGATTAGAAGTTAATACTTTTAACTTCACAGTCCATACTGCAAAGGGTTTTATCTTTTGAAGGGGCTTCAGTCTTCTGATGCAACTTTCTTTTCTTTTAAAAGGAAATGGATAGTCTGGCATTATACATCGCTGGTGATTCATCCACTTGGCAATGTCCATGGTCATGCATTTTCATCAACATGACTTAAGGCAGTGGTGCAGTACATTAACACATATGCCAGTAGATTCATGTTGCCAATAATAAAACATCAAACATCACTTGATCCAGAATAAAGTGAAGCAGCATCAAACCATTCAGTTGCAATCACATTCTACAGTCACACCTACAGTGAGCTGTATTGCATAGGTCATAACTATGCAGTCCTGATGCAGTCATTTAGACACACTAAACTACTTGGCTTTCATTCAGAGGGCAAAATGTCAGCAAGGACATGACCATATTCAATACATTATTTAACATCATGCATAATCATTCACATCCATACCTTGGCCCACTCTATTCATCCTTGTTGCACTTTGGAAAAAGAGAGTGGTACACTAAATGTAAGCTAAATGGGAAATACTAAAATGACCATTAATAACAGAAACTGCACAGCATAATGATCAAAGGTATAAAAACAGCAGATGCTCTCATTACAAATGGATGTGAAGTAGGTTAAACAGTAGGGGTTGACCAACAACTCAAAAATAAAAACAGAAGAGTATCATGTCAGAAAATCTTTACGTGCCACTTTTATGCATTTAGCCACTGTAGCATGTGTCAAGCAGCCATATTGTATGCATGCCTGTTGCCAAAGCAATTGAAAAGATGATGTCCATGTTTAGATTCAGATTCAGAAACCCAATGAGCAGCATGCAGCTAATACAGCAAATGTGTAATATAATATACTTTGATCAGCACAAAACAAGCAACTTCAGGGAGAAATAAATGTATTTCTATAAAATGTGCTATGCAAATAGTTTTGTGCAGCTGAACATGTTTTTTTTTCTTTAAATAAGAACAGATTACTAACCATAGAAAGCTTGTAGTGTTCTTTCAGCAGCTGTGAAAATGTAACATGCTCATATATTTTTTAAATGAACAATCAAAGAATAATTGAATGTGAAAATGTTCCCATGGAAACAATATTATATTACTAAGTACTTGGAGAACGCATACCTCCACCAATTCTGCAAAATACTCTAAATATGTCAGTGATAGAAAATGTTTAGACATTTGTAATCAAAATACACACAGAGATGGACAATAATACTTATTAACAATAGCAGCTGCTATATTTGGGAAAAAACTCTACATCTTGTCTGGGAATACTACATTGTATGATGTAATGAGTTAAGGCCGTTTAAATTTGTCATGTTGCTGTATTGCCAACCATAGTCACAAACTGCTCTTTGTGTGTTTGTGTCTGTATTGAAAACAACAGTTTGGAATTTCCAGTCTTCGTTGAGTATCTGGTTCCGGTCCTATATAAGGTGCCAGTCCAAGTCCATATTTTTGCTGGAGGACTTCACAGCTAAGCTATGTGGGAAACCTATAGGGGGTTACTGGGAGGATCTTGTCCTCAATGAGCTTCTAGAATACGTCAGGGTCTTAAAAAGTATTGAAAGTGTTCCATTTTGTACAACTGTTTACGATATGTCTATTCATCCGAAGAGGTTGTTTGTGGTTCTATATACTACTGTTTCCTTTTAACATTTTTTAAAATATTTTTATGATATAGGATAGTATGCTATAAAAAAAGTCAGAAAATCTTAGTATGACATTTTTTATGACAAACTATATTATGACTTTAATGGGATACTATACTATGCAACAAGTCCTTCAAACCATACAACGATATAGGTATAATATAAGTTTCGACATACTAGGCTATACTAGGACTTTTTCAGGGTTTTTTTTCAACATAATATACTATGACTTTTTTGACATACTGTACTAAGACATTTTTATGACATAATATACTATGACTTTTTTGACATACTGTACTATGACATTTTTATGACATAATATACTATGACTTTTTTGACATACTGTACTATGACATAATATACTATGACTTTTTTGACATACTGTACTATGACATAATATACTATGACTTTTTTGACATACTGTACTATGACATTTTTATGACATAATATACTATGACTTTTTCAACATACTATACTATTTTTTTACTTAATATACTATGACTTATTTCAGCATACTCTATTATGACTCTTATTAATTTTTTTCAATATACTATACTAGGACTTTTTTAACATACATTTTATGATTTACTATGCAATGACTTTTTCGATATACTGTACCATGACATCTTTATGATTTTCTTGACATACTAATTTTTTTTTACATACTACAGTATACTATGACTTTTTTTAAATACTGTGTTATTACTTTTTTTAACATACTATACTATTACATTTGTATGACTTCTTTCAACATACTATACTATGACTTTTTAAAATCTTTTTTCAACATACTATACTATGACTTTTTTCAACCTAATATACTTTTACTTTTTTTCAACATACTATGTTATGACATTTTTCAAAAAGGCATTCTTCATGCATTTTATTTGGACAGTAAAGAGAAGACATTCAGCAGGGTGTCCAGGTTGGAATCGAACCCTGGCAGCTGTGATTAAAATTAAACCATAATGGTACACACCCTACTCATTGAGCTACGAGAGTGTCCAGTAAGACTTTTTCCAACATGCTATACTATGACATTGTTGAGTTTTTTGACATACTATAATGTGACTTTTTAAACAACTTTTTACGACATACTTCACTATGACTAATTTTGACAAAGTATACAATGACTTTTTTCAAAAAGGTTTTCTTCAAGCTTTTTATAAGCACAGCAATAGGAAAACATTTAGCAGGTTGCCCAGGGCTGGAATTGAACCCTGGCAGCTGTGATTAGAACTGAGCCATAATGGTACACACCCTACCCATTGACCTACTGGGGTGTCCTGTTTCTAAATTTGCTGACAAACTATACTATGACTTATTTATGATATTTTTTTAACATACTTTACTATGAATTTTTTCAACATATTATACTATGACATTTTTATGAATTTTTATGACCTACTGTATCATGACTTTTTTCAACATACAATACAATGACTTTTTAATGATTTTTTTCCGACATACTATACTATTACTTTTTTCGACGTACTATACTATGACATTTTTGTGAATTTGACATACTATATTATGACTTTTTTCAACATATTATACAATGACTTTTTATGCTTTACTATTACTACAAACTATACTATGACTTATTTATCACATTTTTTTCGACATACTGTACTATGACTTTTTATGATTTTTTTGACATACTATACTATGACTTATTTCGACTATGACATTCCTCAAAATTTGAATAGTAACAGGAAGACATTTCCTGGGCTGGAATTGAACCCTGGCAGCTGTGATTAGAACTGAGCCATAATGGTACACACCCTACCCATTGACCTACTGGTATGTCCTGTTTCTAAATTTACAACCTATACTATGACATTTTTCTAACTTTTTTTGACATACTATACTATGACATTTTTCAAAAAGGTTTTCTTCAAGCTTTTTATAAGCACAGTAATTGCACAATTTTTATGACCTACTATATCATGACTTTTTTCAACATACAATACAATGACTTTTTAATGATTTTTTTCCGACATACTATACTATTACTTTTTCGACGTACTATACTATGACATTTTTGTGAATTTGACTTTTTTCAAAATATTATACAATGACTTTTTATGCTTTACTATTACTACAAACTATACTATGACTTATTTATCATATTTTTTCGACATACTGTACTATGACTTTTTATGATTTTTTTGACATACTATACTATGACTTATTTCGACTATGACATTCCTCAAAATTTGAATAGTAACAGGAAGACATTTAGCAAGGTGCCCAGGGCAAACCCTGGCAGCTATGATTAGAATTGAGCCATAATGGTACACACTGTCAACATACTCTACTATGACTTTTTATGATTTTTTTTCAACATACTAAACTATGACTTTATTTTATCAACATACTATACTATGACTTTACTTTTTCAACATACTATACTCTGACTTTTTATGATTTTTTTCCTACATACTATGACTTTTTTCAACATACTATACTATGACTTCTTATGATTTTTTTCCGACATACTGTACAATGACATTTTATGATTTTTTTTTCGACATACTATGACTTTTTTCTATATAAAGGTTTTCTTTAGGCATTTTATCTGCACAGTAACAGGAAGACATTCAGCAGGTTGCCCAGGGCTGGAATTGAACCCTGGCAGCTGTGATTAGAGTTGAGCCTCGATGGTACACACCATACCCACTGAGCTATTGGGATGTCCTGTTTCTAAATTCACAACCTATGCTATGATGTTTTTCTAACTTTTTTCGACATACTATACCATGACGTTTTTATAATTTTTTGTGACATACTATACTATGACATTTTTCAAAAATGTTTTCTTCAAGCTTTTTATAAGCACAGTAATAGTAAAGCATTTAGCAGGTTGCCCAGGGCTGGAATTGAACCCTGGCAGCTGTGATTAGAACTGAGCCATAATGGTACACACCCTACCCATTGACCTACTGGGGTTTCCTATCTCTAAATTTGCTGACAAACTATACTATGACTTATTTATGATATTTTTTCGACATACTTTATTCTGAATTTTTTTGACATATTATACTGTGACATTTTTATGAATTTTTATGACATACTATACAATGACTTTTTATGATTTCTTTCGACATACTATACAATGACTTTATATGATTTTTTTCGACATACTATACTGTGACTTTTTTGACCTACAATACAATGACTTTTTAATGATTTTTTTCCGACATACTATACTATTACTTTTTTCGACGTACTATACTATAACATTTTTATAAATTTGATATACTATATTAGGACTTTTTTCAACATACTATACAATAATGACTTTTTATGATTTACTATAACTACAAACTATACTATGACTTATTTATCATATTTTTTCGACATACTTAACTATGACATTTTATTTCATACTATACTATGACTTTTCAAAAAGGTTTTCTTCAGGAAGACATTTTGCAGCGTGCCCAAGGTTAGAAACGAACCCTGGCAGCTTTGATTAGAGTTGAGCCTCAATGGTACACACCATACCCACTGAGCTATTGGGATGTCCTGTTTCTATGAGATGTCCTGTACAACATATACTATGACAATTTTATGATTTTTTATGACATACTATACTATTACTTTTTCCGACATACTATACTATGACATTTTTCAAAAAGGTTTTCTGCAAGCTTTTTATAAGCACAGTAATAAGAAAACATTTAGCAGGTTGCCCAGGGCTAGAATTGAACCCTGGCAGCTGTGATTAGAACTGAGCCATAATGGTACACACCCTACCCATTGACCTACTGGGGTGTCCTGTTTCAAAATTTGCTGACAAACTATACTATGACTTATTTATGATATTTTTTCAACATACTTTACTATGACTTTTTATGATTTACTATTACTACAAACTATACTATGACTTAGTGATCATATTTTTTCGACATACTATACTATGACTTTTTATGATTTTTTTGACATATTATACTATGACTTATTTCGACATACTATTCTATGACATTCCTCAAGATTTGAATAGTAACAGGAAGACATTTAGCAGGGTGCCCAGGGCAAACCCTGGCAGCTATGATTAGAATTGAGCGATAATGGTACATACCCTAACCCTTGAGTTACCGGGACTTCTATGACTTTTACAGTTACAGTACCAGACAATGACTTTTTAGTGATTTATTTCAACATACTATAAGTTTTTTCAACATACTATACTGACTTTTTTCAATGACATTTTTATGATTTTTCATGACATACTATACTATGACTTTTTCAACATACTATACTATGACTTTTTTGTGACATTTTTCCACATACTATACAGTGACTTTTTATGATTTGTTTTCGAAATATTATACTCTGACTTTTGTTTAGAACTTTATTTAATTTTTTTAAAGATTTTTTTTGGGGCTTTTTATCCAGTTTCTGCTAAAAATGAAATTACTATTTATCCAACAAGTAAGAATAACCATGTTGTTAGACAGATGTTCACTAAAATGGCAAATAAAGTTAGCAAATATAAAATATTAAAATGTGACATTCATATGTGAAGACAATATAATTATAATAGTGGTGTAACTTTATTAATAACTGACATTTTTTACTTTCAAATATCTTGACATAATTAATATGTCATGGTGGCAAGATTAAAAGAAGAATAGAAATAAAAAAGCATTAAAAGAAAAAGCTGGTCAGTAGTTCATAGACATGACACACTATGAATTTTAAGAAAGAATTTAAAGTGCAGTTACAATAAGGTACATTTTTAATTTAACAGAGCAAAACTTGTAATGTTATAAAATGGAGAAACCTAGTGACCTTTATACAGATGTGAGAGTTATTAACACAAGAAAGCACAGTATAAGTAAAATGTCTGGGAATGTTTGCCAGTTCAATTGGGGACATCTATTGTATTTTGTGTTGGCCAATATTTTTGCTTTAAGGGCCCTTCCTTCACTATTTAATTGGACTTAGTTGTAGAAACAAACACTCTCATATGCGGCTCACTATATTCACTATAAACAAAATGTTATCTGTTGACATCTTGCTTTTGGATGGGTTTCTAAAATAACAGAAGACTGTTACATCATGACAGAATTACTCACAGCCCCAGTAAAAGTTTATTGTGGTCCTTGGCATAAGAAATATACAAAAAAAAAAAAAAAAAAAGAAGACAGAAGCCCTTTGTGGTTGCCTACTTTGGCCCTGCTCAAGGGGCCAACCACACTTTTCTGTACTACATGGGGTTGATGAATGCAAATTTAAGCCATATACGCACGGGACTAAGTTTTCCACGGAGAGGGAAGTCCACCGCCCCCAGCAACGTCTGTTTTGTTTGCCACATTTGCACAGGATAAGTGAAGCCTGTATTTTAACTGTATTTACTGACATTATCCCCCGCCTAAGGTGTCAATGCTCTGTCAGAACTTTCATTTATAATTGCCAAGGCAGCCAATACAACCCCAATTCAGAGATGCCAATTCGCACAGGGCAAATATTATCACACAACCTCTGTGTTTGGCGAAATGTGGTAGTAATCGTAACGTTGACATTTTTACATGAAAAATGACGTGGCAGATTAGCACGATCTTGAGTTAGTTAACCCTGAGATGAGGGAAACTCTGGGTTTTCTGTTTCAGAAAGGGAGGTTAACCAAACCTGAGAGAGGGCCAACTACAGCTTTTCAGCGTTTCAGAAAGAAAGGTAACTTAACCTCAGATTCAATTACTATGGTAACTAAGCTTGTGAACCTAACCAGGTTGGGAGCAGGGTTTTTTTAAAGAAACCTTGAGTTTCTCACTCTGACACACGCTCTTTCATTTCCTCATTCATTCATTCAGCCTGTATTAGCTGCATTTTAGCGCAGTTTGTTATCTGCATGAATAAAAACAGTGTTGGTTTATTAACCGTGTTAGGCAGACTATAACAAGTTTTTGTTCCAAACATGGCATTTCATTTTGTTGACGATCCCGTTGAAGAAGTTGTATTACTTTGCAGGAGTTAAACATACCTCGGGAGATGATATTGGCCCAATCCCAAAGTCCGGACTCAGGAACTCACAAACTTTGGTGCGCGTTCTTGCAAAATTTGTAAGGGTTTAGGGTTGTCCCAATGTCGACTTTCAAAGGGCGTGACGGTTTGAGTACACAATTACCAAGCCCTTTTTGTGAGTCTGCATCGATGCAGGCGAAAAGTAAACTACTACTACGCTCATTCTGAGGTTGCAGCACCATCATTAACAGATTTATGATTTACATCATTTATTTCTTACTTACTGGTTGGTGTCCAGGGAACTCTACAAAAACATTTAAAACACGTTTCAGAGCGAGTCACACTCTTCTGATGGTGCTTTGCAACAGTGGCTTTACCAATATGCTCCGCATCATGCGGTTGTTTACTTTTTTGCCTGCAGGATTGCACCAAAATGAAACTATAGGTGTAGCCTACTACCATTCCAGTTTTCACCAGTAATATTATAGGTTACCTGTGATTAAATATGAAATGAATACACTATATTAGAGCTTATGCATTGACGCAAGCAGCAATTTTCTCCCACACCAATTCTTGCTATTTTACTGCAGCTGCTGTGATGCTTTTTAAACTAAATACATGTTCAGACTCGCTGTATGTGCACATGAGTATTTCCGCCGCCCAATTTGTTTGTGATTGTTACCATGGTGAATTGTAGTATTCATGCTGCCTTTTTATTGTGGTGGTGCACGAGCTTAATTCTGAGTCAACCTACTCAGAGTTGATTGAAACAACTCAAATCAGCTGTTATGTAACCGAAAACTCAGTTTCCCATCTCAGGGTAAATCAACTCAGGGTTCTAACCCTGAACTCAGAGTTCAGGGTTACAGGGTTAGACTTAGAGATTGTTAAACCACCTCCCTGAAACAGACCCCTGCAAGAATAGGGATAAAGACATATACAAGTAACACATACATACAGATTCAGACAAACATACACGACATTGACACCCAGACATGTTGCAGTCTGTTTGCAAACTGACACACAGGAAAGTAACTATTGGCAGGCACTGTTCACGGACATAGACAGTCAAAGAGCTTTAGAGGGGCACATACTTTTGTTTGTCTCGTGAGTCCCTGCTTTTGGCGCGGTTGGTGCGGTTGGTGGCTGGGATAGAGTGGACAGAGGAGCTCTTTTTGCTGGAGGAATGGGATGAATGGGAAGAGTGGGAGAGGCTGGTTCGAGACTGGCCAGCGTTGTGGTCAAACTGCATCAGGCAGAAAATCAGGTCTGAGGGTACCAGCTCAAACGCATATGGTGGATTGGTTATGACATACCTTGAGGGGAGAGAGAGAGAGCAGATATGAGGCCAGTTCCAAATTTAGTATAGGGTGAGAAAATGGCTCTTTTTGTGGCCTTTTTAATTATCTAAATGCAAGCTCAAATAAGAGCCGTACTCACCGTTTGGTACATTGGCTTTGTGCGTTAAGATGTGCGTCTCGTAATCGATAGATGCCAAAGCACAACATGTTGTATGTTTTCAGGGCTTTACAAAACAGGTCACCATAACAACCACCATCCTGCAATATTGGGACAAAAAAACAGTGTATTACAAAGTTTGGATTTTAACAAAAGAAACACTTTAAAAATAAGTCCTGAACTGATAATTGTTTATCTGATACAGACAGTCATTTAATTAGATTTAAACCTTGTGTGCACTCTTTAGATAATCCTAAAAGCTTTGCCACACCAGCATTCAAAACAACAAATTCACAATCAGTGGATACTCACTTTTTAAACATACTATATATAGCTATGGTCATACTGTATGAATTTATGAATATGAAATGCAGTGTTGCGCCAATACACTTATTTGAGTATGACTGGATTGGATCAAAACGATTTTAATTGTTTAAGAACTCCCCTATTTTCACTGTAACTTATCTCCGCTCTTAATCACAGCAGTCGCTGTTAGTCTGAATCCTTTCACTAAAGCAGTCAAAGATGTGCTTAGCCCTTGGGTGACAAAGACCAGCCACTTACCCCAAGGTCGGCGAAGGGCCCGTCGTACAAGGCCAGCTGTGCCACACGACACCTGTCCCTGTTCGCCAGCGTCTGTGGTGTGCTGTAGCCGCCCCGTAGCGCATTCTCCTCTGCCAGCAGCCCCTCCAGCTCCGGCGTTGCCCCGCCTGTTACCAACGTCCGGATCAAGGTGAGGATATTGTCATTGAAGTATGTCTAAAGGAATGAAGGTAAGGAGGGGGTAAATCCTTCAGCAAACACCACCAAAGTCACAACTGAACCTTCTGAATGTGCCAGTTGGGCTGAATGGTTGATCCAACCCAGCTCTGTTTTGTCACATTGCTCTGCACACTGATTGAAAAGACAGGAGAATCCAATTATTTTAGGTTACTCTCACTCCCATCAGAGAAAGACCCAGGAAGTACATGCACACATTCATGCTGTACAGGCGGTTATTTACAAATATATTACAATTATATTACATTATTTGTTTCACAAACTGCATGTTAAGCCTGAAGATGCACTTTACTTGTTGCTATCTTTTTTAATTCCAACTAGTTGCTGCTTTGTTGATTTTAACAAGGGCAAATGTCTGCACCAGAGTCTCTTGTCTCACTGCTTGTGCAGCACAGTGACATCTCCCTTGGCTGCTGACAGCACTATTGACTAAGATGATGGATGAGGGCTGTCCAGAAGGTAGCATTACCTTTGTCTACACTGGAGCGCACTTGAAAGCAGCTTTGTTCTAACCTCACTCAAACTGAAAGACAGAAGTGAAGCCATCATACCTAGTAGAAATTCCAGTCTTGTCAACTATTGTTTTAACGTGAGTAGAGAGTTCCTACTTTGTGTGTATGTGTGTGGATATCAAACAGTTTTGACAGATATTACAATATATCACTGCACAAAAACCTGTATAATAAGATAATATAGTCTGTAAGATTTTATCAATTATGACTTACAGCACTCATTAAGGAATCCAGAACACTGACGGCAAAGGCTGTCCCACAGGCAAAAGGCTGAGTCAGGTATAACTCTGTGTCAGGGTCGTCATCATCATCTTGGTCCAGGAACTGAACATTCGAGTCATTCACTATGGAGGTAAACATGTAAATTCCATCACTTATTTTAAATTGTTCATGTTCATTTTCTGCACTACAAACGAGATCTCATGGAATTATAATGTATAATAAATATATAATTATTAAAAATTCTTGATTCACATGAAAAGGAGGACACAGAAGTATAGTGGTTGTGCACAATCATCAGAAGCTGCAGATATGGACTGTATCAGAAATCGGTGTGGTTTGACAAATTTTCCTTAATTCCTTCGTTCCGAATTTGGACAAAAGTGTAGTCTCTTTTAAGCGACTGAAATGAAACCGTGTCTGGTATGTGTTCAGCCTTGTGGCCAACTTGTCTCTGCCACATTCCATATCCAGGCCATGCACACTCATGACACCATGCATACTGTCAAAGCTTCAGGCCTTGATTCAAAGTCCTCCTGAAGTCAGTATCAGAAATACCGATATGCCATTGTTTGTTTTGTAAATCCAAGACAGAACTTCCAATTACTCGTACTTGCATGTCAAAACAAATGAAAGTATTATATTGCCCCAGAACCTTCTTTGAAGATGTCTTTGAGCACAAAAACACATGCAGTAGCTTGAATAAAGTAATGATGTAAAATGTAGTTGAAAAACTACTTCTGTGCGGACAGAAATAAATGTCAGTCACATCGACAGGGCTGAGATGAAAGAAGGGCACTGGCCAGAGAATGTGATCCGACAGAAGATGCTATGAAAACAGCCACAAGGTCTCCTTGGGGATCAAAGGCCTTTTAATTCTTAGAAAAATAAAAGGGAAAAATTTTGCTTTGAGATAGGGGCCAAAACAAGACAGGCAATTTCAACCAGAACCAAGGGTAAAATGTGCTCAAAGTGATGCCATGGGAATGGACTGAGCCTCTTGTGCAGCAAGAGAAATCAAAAGAAAGCTGATATGGAGGCAGCAGCAGTTACAACACTGCATTACAGGCACTTCTTACCCAGCTCAGTTATTATTTGTATGCTGGTCCCACTGCTTGTATCCTGACTGAATGAAATCACAGGCAGTTTTTTGCCTGGCTTTGCTAATGGCGCTAGACAAGTGTTGAGGAAAAACAGTTATTGGAACATGTCAACAAGAGACAAAAAAGCTACACACAAAAAATTCAATTTTTAGTACGGTTAATCTGTTGACAGCTTCTAATTGCACGACTGAAAAAACATGCAACAGTAGAGCTAAGCACATTAATCGTCTGACACAAAACAGCAAGCATACCTAGTTCAGTTATGATGGGAATATTTGCTCCAGTTGTGACAGAAGTCTGCCTCACTAATCCATGGACTGGGCTGTTTTCAGGAGAGGATCTATCCATCCCTGGTGGTGTAAAGCCTAAATAGACACACATAACATAAGCACATCAGTTAATGCAATATTCAATACTTCATCAGAGGCTACAAACAGACATAGCAGCAGAACTAACACACCAGGGATATTTCATACATACCCGGCCACTGCTAAAACATGAAGTTGTTGAGTGCTATGTTACCGTATTCTTGTCAAGGTCCAATATTAGTCTATAAATAATAGATGTGACATACTGCTCATTTTGTTTCCCTTAGATTGTGTCTGCATGGAGACGGAAACCTTTTACACACACACACACACACACATAAAAAGCATGTTCAGTATGGAGCCATGAAATAGAAAATAAGTGACGCAAGATTGAATTCAAATTGACTTGACATTCCTTGCTTTCCTCAGACTGACAAGTAAGCACATTAAATCAGTGATGTTGTATATATTATACATAGGCCGCGTTTTGACATCCATCACTTGCTGCTGACAAAGGCAAATGCGAAGTCATACATGTATTAGAGCAATAATGAAATTGGCAGGGATTATTTTTCTCTCTTCTCAGGTCAAAAGGTTTCTAAAAGCATTTCTCTCAATGCCAGAGAATAACCAATATTAAAGGCCATCTCAAGCTAACAGAGGGCTTCAGTTGCTGTTTTGAAAGCTGTAACATGCAATATTTATAAATTATACACATTACATTTACAAAGTAGTCCCATATACTGAAAAAAATCTAAGAAAATGTGTAAGCCAGGTAAGGCCTTTGTGCTTTGCGCAGCGCTGTGCTTGTTGCCACCTATTATGTTTGTAAAGAAACCAGTTGTTCCAGTAACCTGAGGAATAGTCAGTAGGGTTTACTGTCAAACGCAGTGACACCAGGTCAGCCACGCAGCACCCAGTGAGGGATATTCTCTGTGCCAGGGCTCTGTCCCTTCCAGGCAGTGCAGTGAACTATGATAGGGCGCTCCTTACCTTGGGAATTAGCCTGCAAGACCCCAATGCTGTCATCAAACAGCATGGATTTGATGTTGAGTGACGCCAAGATGCATTCTTTGTCCTGCAGTGATGCATCGTCAATATTGTTCTGATTGGCTGACAGAATGACACACATGTCGCAGAGGTTGATGTTGACAGCCCTCAGATCTGCCCGGCTCAACGGTGTGCCCTTTGAGAGGAAGTGAAGGAGAGAATTTGTTATCTTACCTGTATGATACAAAAGGTAAATAAAAATGTAGAAACTTTTTAATTGCAGTTTTTATCCTTGAGCCTCACGTCAACCCTGTCCCAACAAAACCCTTTAATACACTACTAAATCACTTTGCCGTATATGTTCCGAAGGAAACTTAATGGAAGCTTAAAGTGTTTTCCAATGCAGAAGTGTGACGCTGAACAAAAGCTATAAGGGCGGCGGTTGTGGGGGATGATTTAGCAAACAGAGGTCACAGGTATTCACATTCTGCATCCCACATTTAGGCTATTGAAACAACTGGTTAAGGAAAGATCTTGGTTTTGGTAAAATATTGAAAAAATCATCCTGTCTTCAAGTCAGCTTTTAGTTTTTTTAAATGTTAAGCCCAAACCATAATCTTTTCCTAACCTTAACCAAGTTCTTTAAATTGCTTAAACATAATCATAAAATGCTTAAGTGGCCAGGAGCAAATATTAAAGTAAAACACATGAAATGCATTTTTCTTTTGAAATTTTGAACGGAGTTATTACAATTCATCTTGAGGGGTACAAAAGTGTCTGCCAAATGTTATGGCACTCAACCCAATAGCTGTTGAGATATTTCACTCAAAAACACAAATGTCAATTCATGGTGGCACTAGAGGAAATGTCGGGATCACCAAAGGCATACATTTTTTGGATATCATGAATGATGTACAAAACTTCATGGCAATGCACTCAATAGTTAAGATATTTCAGTCCAGACCAAAGTGCCTGACGTTTTGCTACAAAACATATTTGCCACAAAACACATTTGCCAAAACAAATTACAGTAGTTGCATATGAAAGTCCTTTTAGGAGACATGATTGTTTATTTAGTTGAACCTGTTACAGTAGATGAATACTTGAAATTGGTGGTTAATGTGATACTTACAGGTAAAATGGAGACCTTTGGAAAATTGTGAAGAGTCTCCCACTCCCGCTTAAGATACTCAAGTGAGCCAACAAATACGATGTGCTTCAGCTCATGGTAGTGAAAGTTGCTCGCTCTCAGAGGCATGACAAAGTTTCGGAGACCGATCAACGCCGATTTCACATCTCCAAATATACACACAACCACATGGCCGCTCAGAACAGTCATGGCTGCCTCGCTCCGGGTCTGAGAGAAAAAGAAAGTTTTTTTTTTTCTAAATTATGTTTATGACAAAGGTGGCTGAACTGGCTTTTCTAGCAATGGTAGTGCTTTCTCTTCTCTCAGTTGCCTACTCACCCGTTAAAATATATCATGCAGTTCATGACTGCAATAGACTATGAAAGTGATTTGAAAAATGGCATATGTATTAGTACAAGAAATGTTCTAGGTACAGGGACCCCATATAGCAAATGACATGTCGAACACCTCATTACAGAGTGTTAAAGTGCCCTGTCAACCTCTGATGGTGCTTTATGACATGACACATCTGTCAGCGGGGAGAAGAGTGTCAGGGACCAATGACGTGTGCCGAGTAAAAGAGCAGAACCCACCAAGATGACCTTTTCGATGTCTTTAGACGGGCACCAGTGAAACATCCCCGTGGAGTCGTATTTCTTTATATTGTCGTCCATGCTCTCAATCTGCTCATTCCCGGGGATGAGGAGCGGATCATGTCTGAAACAACCAAAAAGATGGGAGGGAGGGAATGAAAGAATACCGTCAGTCACTGTAAATGTAGATTTAATTAAGTAGTTATTCGCATTTGACTAATAAAGCTAAATTATAACATAATCTGAGAATATATACAGTACATTATGTTTCACAGCACCTTTTGAAAACAAAATGGTGTACTACATGGGTAAATTTTAAAAATTAAAAAGAGACCAGAAGTTCTAATAGAACTTATTAAAAGTGCAAAAATGAAATACAATAAATTGCTATAAGAAAATTAAAATACTGCGTAAAATAGATGTTTTTAATCGTCAAAAACATTCATCAATATACCATCAGAATATTTTTGCTATCTTCAAACAAATAAAAAGTAGCTTTCTTCCTTTAATTTCTTTTTTGCTTATTTCTGTCAGGGGCCATCTGCAAAAATGCCAACAAAACTGCCATGTCATCAAGCAGAATGATATCAGCAGCGGCAGCCAGGCGGAAGGAGATGGCAGCAACACACTGCGTTGACTGGCATGAGCATGAAGATGCAATTACGCCCCCTTACTGCATACAGCTTTTGACTTAGTGTGCTCTGTGGTAAAAGCTTTAACAGACCAGACTTTAAATATTTCAGCAATTTGCCCAATCATATTTGCTGTTCAAAGTGAAGGGTATTAATTTTTAAACAGAGCATCAGAACTACATAAACTAATTTCCCTAAGCGCAGTGGTGAGCTTCATCTTACCCAACACTGACCACTAAAGTGATCTCCTGACATGAGTACCTGCTGTTGTATCACACTTGTTTAGAGTGAGCTTTTGACAGAGCTCCTAGAGATATATTAAAATATAAGATACTCTTATGTTCACCTCTTCTCTATCTCGAGCTCCTAACTTCCCAAAAAAAATAAGAAAAGCATAAAACATACAATTACATACAAATTAGATTAATTTGCAAAGAACAAAAATCTATAACAAAATGAATTTAAAAAATGTACATACAAAACTGTATGAAATAATAGCTATAGCTTCCTTCTAACAGAAATAATGCATGTTCATACCCAAAACCAGGAGCTAGGATATAGCTTTGAGTTACTCCAGTAATTGTCAAATATTATTCCATTTTTCAACATGCTATATATCTATGGCTATTTTCTTGAGCTATATCATATATTTACCTTTTTAATAGCTTAAAATGTAGAATTGTTACAGTTTTAAAGTATTACAGTTCCTGCAATTCTATTGTAACCAAGTTAAGGCGTTTCCCATCTATCCATTTTCTAAAACGTCTTTCATTGTTCAGGGTTGTAGCCGATCCCAGCATGCATTATGAGATAGGTCCCCTGTGCATCACAGGGTTACATACAGTAGGCAGACAAACACATACGGTACGTTCACACATTTACAACTATGGGTAACAAGGACTATTTGATACAGCAGAAATCATCCCATCGATATATTGTGTATGTATACAAAAATCACATGCAAAATAATGTGACATTCAATGCAATGCAAACTCTTTGCACATAAAACAGAAATTGATAACATTTCATATTAGTTATAGGTTTTAGTTTCCATTTTGTAATTACAGTTTGCTTGGAATACTTAATTTTGACATTAGTTTGTAAAATGATAACACAATACGATCATATCTTCCCGATATGATTCCACTGAATTATTATTTCCAACTCGCCAACACTGCATGTCTTTGGACTGTGGGAGAAAGCCCATACAGACTAAAGGAGAATATAGAAACCCTAAAAAGACCTAACCAGCCAATGCGGTCAAACACTATCAGCCACTATGGCAGTGCTAACCAAGGAGGCCAAGTGCTGCCCAACACAAGTCAGATTCAGATCAGAGTTAAAGATGTTATCTTCTGAAACTCAGACAGAGGCCTTCTGTCTCTGTCTAAAACCTTTTAAAATACTTCAAGTCTTCTCCCCCTAAGAAGAGCATCTCTTTAATCCATGTAAGTACTCTAAAAGAATGCTACTTTAAGCAACATGTTAAGTATGCATGAAAGTGTCAGCTGAAACAACCATCCCTCAGGCTGCAACAGACTGAAGCCAAAAAAGCCCGCCTTGGGCTTATATACCCCTAGGCCCTGGATGTCCTTTCAAGAATGGAATAAGTTGGAGAACAAAATGTCTTTTCTGCCACGTTTCTAGAATCACATCTGTCAAAACAAATCTATCTTGAAAGGAAACAGTGTGTGCACAATCAATTGTGTGGGTGAAACTATAAAAAAAATATATATTTTAAAAGTCCAAAACATGAAAATGCTGGAGTGGGAGAAATCCCCTAGTTTCTGTCTAGCAATATTTAGACACTGACAACTTAAATGCTATTTCCATGTAGGAATGCTTTATGACTATATTATCATTGAATCATTTGTTGATTATTTAAATACAATGAATCAGTCTATAATATGAAATGTAAAAATGTCTCAGAGCTCAAGGTAGCATCTTCAAATTGCTGTCCAAAGCCCAAACATATTCAATTAAGAAATAAAGCAGCTTGATAAATGATGCTGATGTTAACAAATCCCTAGTAAATAAACTAATCAAAGTCAGCGCTATTTATCTATGACAATCATCTTCCATAACTTGTGTGCTCTACATCCTTGGTTTCTGCTTGAGTCTGAAATGCAAGTTCTATTAAGAATGAAAGCATTTAGTGGTTTTACACCCCGGCTAAATATTTCATCAGAAGTCGAATGTTTCACCGTTCACTCAGTGGAGCTGCTGTCACTTCAGTTCGTCCTTGTGGAAGATGACTGGTGAGGCAGAGCTCTGCCAGGATAGCTATCGCTCACTGTCAGCCATGACGGCCTGTCACTCTCCTGCACTGCCAATTGCCTCAGCAGTCCTGCAGCAAACATGACGTGCATGTCACGGCACGGTCCGATGTGACCAAAAGCGTTGTGACATCCCACAATTAGATGTGTCTTATGACCCATCAAGGAGCCTGTGGAAATGGTGTTAATTTCAGTGAGGTCGTCCAGACAGGACGTGTTAGTTAGCTGATACATTTAGAAACAAGAGACAGTTCTGCTTCCATGGCTGATCAACTTCCTTATTTTGTGCAGTAATTTTTATTACACAGAGCAGAGGCATCTGTGAGAGTCTTTTCTGTAAGCACACTTCCAAACATTCAAAATGATCAGCAGCATAATTCACTACTTTAGTGTTAAGATGACATGTTTGAGAAGACTTCACACGTCATGACCGCAAAACATAAAGCCAGGTGTCTTCTAGAGGAACGTAATGACAGCTGAGAAAGACACAAAGTAGAAGCTGAACATGCATATTATGTAAATTTTCTATTTCAACATCACTGCACTAGCTGACTGTAACACTGCACAAGTAGTGAGGGCAGGCAAAGTCTTTGAAAATCCTTCCCATCATGCAAACTGACAAAGGCTCGCTCTTCAAAACCCACAGCCAATCTGCTGATCATTACTTATTTACAAAGGCCTTGAGACCACAGGTCCTGTAAAAACACATTTGATATATTATACACCCGATGTTTTTTTTTCTCAGCTTGTTGCAATGAAGTATCCCTAAGGCTACTGCAGCAAATCCCTCTCCGGCGTGTAGGAAGCAGACACACTAGATGAAATAACACATCCACCTGTACCGTATGGTGTATTAGCATGGCAAGTAGATGGATTGGTAGGCTGATATTTAACTGATGGCTATAGCATTAGAAATGCCTGGTTTTGTTTCCCAAGAGACTAGAAATCACCTGGAGCTATTCACCACTTTGAACCAAATCAAAAATCTAACCAGAACAAACGCCCACCTAAAAAAACTGAGGCCATAGATCAAAAGGAGAATGCTAAATTATGTAAATAAACACTCCTTTTATGTACAATACCAAGCCACTTTAATGACTAATTTACTTTGTTTCTGATCTATATTTCATAGCATCAAACAATACAGACATTTGTGGATTTAATTTCCAAATGTCAAATGAATAGCAGCCATATTAGCAATAGGAACATAAAGTCATCTGTCAGTCTTAATTCAATTTCATCCGTACAGTTCCACTTTGTATACATCAGGTTGCAGGACTTCCCTGTTGCCTTGCTTCCTTGTAACACTGCACTTAATGACAATGACTATTACTATTACCATCCCTGTAATGGCTTCTTGTTGAGTAACAGTGTTATCTCCAGTCAAAATCAATAAGCGGCGATTTAATTTTAAGGGACAAGATAAAAGCAAGGTAGCATTTGAATTCACCTTTCATTGTGATGATACATATCATCTGTGGCCTTGCATGCTGAAAACAGCTCAGAGGGATACAATAGATGAATAGCCTTGGGCTATCTATCCTTTAGAGCCTCTCTGACTGGCTGGCGCTGTCATTAGTGCCAGGCCTGTTTAAGAGCTGCAGTAGGTGGGAGTCACTTAAAACATTGTGACATAAGGCCCTTCTGAAAGTCGGACTTGTTTGCCTTGAAAGGAAGGAGCACACAAACATTTTATTTAGGACTTTATATAGTTTTTCCCATAATATATTTTTTTGATATTTGAGTTTTTAAAAAATATTTGTTTGTGACCATGTGCAAAGTAAAAATAATTGTTCAAAGTGTGATGAACCCACAGAGAATTATCACCTAAATTTGCATCTTTCAGCTCATTGTTTTGGTTTTACGCCCACAACTTAAAGGTGCTCTAAGCGATGTTGGGTGACATTACGTCTTGTTGACGTTCGAAGTACAAACAAAAACAAAACGAGACTAGCTTGCCCCTCCCTCATCCTTATCCCGGCCCCTCCCCCTCCATTCTGTGCTTCCGCAAACTAACCCCCCCACCCCCAAATCCTTCTTGTCGGTTATTGGCTGGAGCTCTGAAACACTGTGTATGCTTCGTGGTGCAGGTGGGCACAGTTTGTTTTTGTTGCCGTTTGTAGACCCTGGGCTGTCTACAGAGATCGCGTTTTTTACAGTGTGTTCTGGGGACAGGCAGTTTGCGGATAGTGGGGAGATGTTTTCTGTATGTGACAACAAATGTTCTAGCCTAAAACACGCGTGACATCGGTTAGAGCACCTTTAACTGTTTTGGTTCACCCTCCCCGCTCTCATCAACCTCGTTTTCCAAGTCTGATAAACCAAGTGTACGTTACCTGCACAGCACCAAACGACGGACAAAGTTAGCAACTATCTGCTGAACACAATGAAGCTAAAGATATTATTCTCAGGAATTGGAAGAGACCAAAAACAGAGCTAAAAAGAGAATGACTATTGGACTTACATTTGTTGGGGGAAGAGAGACACAACTCTAAGCTCTAGCTCTGTGTGTGGTAAATGCACAGTACATATAAGCACATAAGTTTGTTAACACATTTGGTTATTAAAGAATTTAAATAAAATGTACTGAGCAGTACATTTACCAGTTAAATAATAAACTTAATAAACACAATTTGAAAATAAATATATACTAATTCAACACACAAAGCAGAAATATTAGCATTGTTGTCCTACCTCATTATCTTGGGTGAGGAGTTTGGAGAATTTCTCATGCCTCCGTTGCGTTGCTTTTTTTTAGGTGACAACGCCGACTGTTGGTCCTCTTCAACTGCAAACATAGACAACGGTATGAGGGAACACAATTTTGAAGACACTCAAATATACATAAATCAGTGACAGCAAAATAACACAGCACAATTTGAGGTCAGTGAATTCAAAGAGATATTATGGGTACAGAGTGGAAAGAGATGATGGGTGAACAAGAGGGAGAGGACAGGACACTTTAACTTGTGTACAACGATAAACAGTTCAATGTTTGCATGATGACGAGAGCATACATCAGCACATAATTTTCATGATTGTGTAGGAAGATGAAAACATGCAGTAGTGCCATCATCAACCATCATGCCAATCGCTGAAGTCTAATCTGTGAGGTTTTATTTACCATAAACACTAATCCAGAGAACTGCTGTAATCCAGATAATAGTACTACAAATAACTCAGAGTATTAGGATACTTTATTTTTTTCAATCCTTTGATAGTACAAATTTCCTCAAACCTGGATTTGGACAGCTCCTCTTTGGCCATGCTAATCATTCACATTCTGATTCAACTAAGGTAATAACATCATGCATTCAGCATTATAAATGAGGGTTACTTATAATAATGCATTTGAGTCAATACTGAATCCAGTCTTGATTGCTGGTCTTTTTTTGTTTTGGAAGTGATGCCCTTGGCTCATATGATCATGTTGGTCCTTATGCCAGAGTAATTTATGTACAGCTGAGATGCCCCTTGGACATCGTCTTCATCACTACACGAAACTGAGCTCTTCATAGGGAACTAATTACAAAGTTTTATCCTTCAGTAAAGTAATCAGGCAAATATTTACATTTCATTATACAAGCTAATATTACAGCTGAAGAAAACAACTCTACTTTAAAATAAACAAGCAGAAAAAAAAGTGTCTTTGCTAATTGCATTTTAACAGCCGTCGTTAAATGGGAATAATTTCTCATGGAAAATACAATTGAGTATCTTTTAATAATATTTGAGCTGTCAACAACGAAGAAACTAAAAGAGCTTGATCCTGCTCCTTCAAGCACTGCTAGCATGTCTAAGAGTGACACTGTAATGGAAAATGTTGAGTTACGAGGGGCTTCCAGTGGAGAGGGATGCTCCAGCACACTGGCCCTTCACATCTTGCTTGGCCTGTTCAATATTTAATGTTTCACAGCTGACAGCTGCACACAGTGGGTCATTAGTAAGGAATGCTACACATGCAACCACTCCAGCCTGGCAAGCACATGCTTTGGTTGTGCTATTGTTGAGTACAGGCCTGCCAAACACGCCAAGGAGAGGGGGGGAGATGGCCCTTACAGTGCCTGTGACTGAGCGTGGCTTTATTGGAGTGACTGGGGTGGTATCTGTATTTCACCGGAAGACTACGTGCCCGGTGGAGCCGGCTGGCCTCTTCTGCAACCCCTGGTAGCCGACCCACTTGGCCCAAGTCCCTAGAGCCCATGAAGCTCAATCTCAGAGCAGAGGGCTCAGCAGGGGCAGCAGGCTTCCCTTGCGGTTGTTTACCAGCGGGACAGACACAGTGACTCCGCTACGGGGCCCCCAACAGACCTCGCTGGCTGAGTTGTTGTTCAGTTTAGCTGACTTGAATTGATAAATTGAAGACTGGATTATTGGACCGTTGTTTACTGCTAAATGAAGAGGAGTCACAATCAGGATCTGTACAATGCAAAATTAATAGATGATCTTTTTAATTATAATGAAAGGGTCAATTCACCCAAATAAATTGTATCTAGTACGTTGATTGCGTGGAGGTTTGGAGTTTGTCTGAGATGTGTGACTCTAACTCAATACTCAATTGGAGTACTCAAATTATCCGGTACACACAACATTAAAACATTACATTTGAATAATAGGCCTCACAGTCAACAGTTTTAATTGGAATTACTTTATACTGAAGAAATAGTTACTATGAAAACCATTCACAGTATATTCTGTAGATTTTCCAATACTAGACTAGGACATTGTTTTTGGAAAGACATGCCGTTTCTTTATGTTGTGAGCACCACATATAAACAATTTAATTCACCTCTATTGTGTTTGGTAGAGGCATAAATCTCAGGGACAGATATTTCAAAGCGTGGGTGCATAAAACTGAATACAATCTGCATGACTAGATACCAGAAGGGGGAAGTCATAAATTGCTTGCTTTGTGATTAGGGTGAACGAACCCTTTAGTTCTTTGCATTAACCACAAGATAGGATTTGATTTAACCTGACTTCAATAAGACCTGCAGTGTGTATGTTAATAAAACATTGTGTGACACTTACCATAATTAAAGCATTATCACTGGTTTTGGGGTAACTCTTTCTGGCACAAGAATGCTAATAACTGAATAATTAAAAAACCTCATTTTTATTAAACACCACTTAACCATTTCGTATATAGCCACCGATGAAATGTTGGATTTGACATTTACTTTGATATTTATAATAAACATGAATTAATAAATATGCTTTCACGTGTTCCAGCGATTGTTATGCCATAAGAACAAGGAGGTGACGACATGAATTAACAACCACTAGCTTCTGTGTGCGTTTTATGCCTACTGAGGGAGGAATTAATTCAGTATCCACTCAGCTATTTAAGTGTAAAAGCTTACAGTTCCACTGGTGTTCTAGTCAAGGTAAAACTGGTATGATAACATGATAAAATAGGAAACAAGGAAGCAGAGGAAAAGTGTTCCCCTTACTAAAATGGCCAGGAGCTAAAACTGGAGAATAGAGATGATTATTTCAACAGTCAGCTGTCTAGCAGATTATCCTCCCTACTCCAGACCTCCACTATTCATCTGCCCCATGTCAAACATACACAGCAATTCTCCAGGACAACACGTTGTGGCAGATTTGCTACCTATCACAGATCCTGTTGAATTGAATGGCCCACATGGTTTACACTCCTCTAATGGCTGGACTAACCCTTAAGTGTTTTTATTCCTCTTGTTTGTTCTCCACCATGATGCTCCATTATAAATTATTGCACACATTTACTAAAAAAAAATGGTGTATGTTGTATTTACAGCTGTACACCGAATTTATTCATCCCCACCCACAGTGAAGCAGGAGCACCATCTACTGCTGAGCTGTAACTGATACCCAACACAAACCACTCAGAGACAATTTCCTAATGCTTTGCATATAAAATATAATAATGGATGATGATGATAGACTGGACATAGCAATGAGCAGCAAACACTAAAATGCAGGTAGTTAGAGACAGTTCAACTGATGATAACTGAGAATGCACAGGTGGAAGGGTTAGAAACAAAAGAGAATGGAAATCAAAACTTACTTGATTTGATATATCCATTATAGCTATTTTTAGCTGAGAAAAATGCAGAGACAGATGAGAGGTTACAGGGAAGAACAGGTTGTAATGAAAGCAAATTATAAATGACAACTGAAGGCTGACAGATTTCTCTTTAAGGCACAGTAAAACAGAGTGATGTCTTGAAGACAACATGGACAAAGCAATGAAAAACAAAACACAGGGCGTTTGGGAATATTTTTTTTTCATCAATGTGGTCAGCGAGCTTAAATAGTGGATTAAATAGTCAATGTTTGTAGGTGGCCATCTGCTGAATAAGAACAGTCATGTTTGAGGGAGTACAGTTAGCACTGATTTAGTGATCTGCAAGTCAAAAGATATTAAGATGTTGAGGATAGGATAGGACATTTTTATTCTCAATTAATGATCAATTGTTTGGTCTATAAGATGTCAGTGAATAGTAAATAAAAAATGCTACAATTTCCTAAAGTCCAAGCTGATGTTTGTTTTGTATTAACCACAATTCAAACTCATAAAATTATTGATTTACTTCCATATAAGACAAAGGAAAACAGCTAATCATCACAATTTAGCAGCTGAATCTATGTTTTGTTCTATCTAAATATTTGCAGATTCTATTGATTGACTACAACGTTTTAGTAGCATTAAAATACTATATTTCAATGAGATGCAGTTCCATAGTGCAGTCCACATTGAAATATAATAACCAAATAGCCTGTTATTAACTTGGATGTCGAGATGTTTTATGACATGAAAAATGCTTAAAATGCAGACCTGCATTAACATTTAGAAGGTAGGTATCCGTGTATCAAGATTAAAAATATGTGACTGTATGTGTTCTTGTTCTTATGTCTATAGTATTGTGTTTATTTTTTCTCTTCTGTACCAAAAGTTGTTTACCATTCCTCTGCACTCTTGACACAACCTGTGCAGATGCATTGAACTTTCTGTGAGTCACTTTTTTGGAGCCGTGAGTCCCACACATGCTCATTAGTACCTTATTTCAACCCCTTGCTTACAATAAAGGTCATGCATTGAGCTTAAGGCAGGACAGTGACAGCAATGTTCAAACAGGGACCTTGCTGGTCCTGGCATCTGTCGCCTGCAATTGGAGGGCGCGAGCAGAGTCACAGGACTAACAGGCTAGCATCTGTCCCACAACCAGAGAAGAGGAGAGGGGTGGGGGCACTCAGCTGCCTGGTGGTTAGGAACTGTCAGGCTGAGTTTCATGACAACCGGTAGCACTCCAAAAATGAAAATGCAAACATAATTTCCATGTCAGGCCGTATAAGGCCTTGCTGCGCGCGTCCCCCGCACCGTGTCGACAGCAACTCCGGAGCTCGGCTCGAGCTCGGCTAGCCAGGCAATGCTTATAGCACACA
The DNA here is from genome assembly GCA_013375575.1 of Percina caprodes. NCBI lineage: Eukaryota > Metazoa > Chordata > Actinopteri > Perciformes > Percidae > Percina > Percina caprodes. The sequence continues at coordinate 5,190 of JABXJD010001419.1, read as the reverse complement.
CCATGGAAGACATGTCGAGGTGGAAACGCCCAGAGACGTTCAACTATACACAGAATGGTCTTTGATCAAGAGACGTTCACTAAAACAGTATGACAGTCTGCAATGTTTTCCAGCAAATTGTATCAACGCTCTGCAAACTCAGACACATTCTTAATGCCTTCTGCGATACATCATTGCAATTTAACATGCCCTCTGGCTTTAAGGGGAATCACACTTGAGTTAAGAATTTATATGCAGCTCAATTCAACTCAGGTTGAGTTACTGAAATCCAATAAGATCCAGCACTATCTACTGTCTTTTATTCCTATTGCAAACCAATACAATCCAGTTCTATTCCATTGTATTCTCTTCATAGTATTGTACAATTCTCCATTGGCGATAAACGGTGCCCTGGTTTGTGTACTGAATATGTTTTTGAGATTTTACCCTCAGTGGTTGTCCAAGCTTTTGATCTTAATTTAGTAAAACCAGTACAATTAACCTTAATATGTAGAGCTACCCTCAGAAAATCCCTCTGGGTGCTCTCTAAACCGCAGTTTCTTTTTATATTTAAATTAACTGTCAGTGGCGTTTATGCATACAAATATCTAAAATCCTATCCTGTTCACCCATTCCTGGAGGGTAAAGTTGTGAATATCTGGTTTAAATGGATGTTATTTGGGTTTTTCCTTTTAAAAAATTAAGTTAGTCTCTCCAGTGACATTGTACACTCCTATCAAAACAGTCCTATCAAAACAAATAATTTGAAGAAATGCATGCAAATTCAATGCCAGGGTTCCCAAGTTTGAGTGTGAAACAAGATTTGTGGCAGGGATGCACAGCTGTACATTTTTTATGGCTTTGGCTTTAATGTCTTGTAAACACGTTGGCGAGGTCACTGGAGGAGTAAGCACAATATCTTTCAGGGGAAAATTAGTTTTCACACTCTGCAAGACTTTTATATTAGTGACTGAGTTACGTTAAACTACAGGTCCATTTGAATTCACATTCTCTGACAAAACACCAGCAAAACAGCACACTGGCATGCTTCACAACAGTTAAAAGTCACCTCCAAAAGTACACACATGGGGAAGAAAAAAGCAGACTGAAAATCATAAAGCTAAAACACTAAAGCAACATCTATATCTATGACAATGACGACGCAGCTGCTGGAGCTAAACAGCACACAAGCTGAAGACACACTGCACGGTTAACACAGTGCATGTTACAAACACTGAAGAGCACATGTCATGGCGACAACTTACAGGCACGTAAAGTGGCTGAGCAATCATTAACAGAGACAGCAGAGAGTGGGATGTCGCGTTGAGGGGAGTCCATGTTACAACGCACATTAACTGGCATGCAAGAGCAGTCCCGCTCTGAGCGGCCGCAATCAAAACAACATGCCAGTCTCATTTTCTTGTAGGCAGCCTTCTTGGCTACAGTCACGGGTTCAGACGAGAGGAGAGGAAGAGCAGGTTAATGTAGAGGGTCGTTCTGGAGGAAGAGTGGACAAAGGCAAGACAGGGCACAGAGGAAGGCTGCTGCTGGGATGCACAAGGTAAACTTTGTCTTGACAGAGTGCAAATGTCACATTAAGAATTTTGATTTGTTTTTTACCACTATGTGTTTTTTCAGTTTGGGTATTTCCTGGGATGAGTAGGGAAAATATCATGAGGTCCTAAAGGCACATGGTTTGGGGGTAACATTTTGACATGAGGGTGGGGGAAAGGGCAGGCAAGTTCCCTCTTGACTCTCTCACTTCACCTCTAACAGCCCTTACCTCAACATCACCGATACAACCTTATGTCCACTATGTGATTTCAGCATGTATTAAATAATTGTACTGGTTTCTAACTCTAGCAGAGAATTTAAACTGACAGATATTTCTCTAACTAAAGGTCAAATGTGACAATGTTTTCTGCACTTTGACATATCTGTAAGTGCATCCAGAAAAGACAAAAACAACACAAGTAACACACCCCACCACAACTTTGCTATCTGCCCAAACCATCCCTGGTATCCGATGTGCTGAGAGACACTGTGCAGTCATCTCAGTGAATTACATCTTTTTGAGGTACGTGTCAAATGATTTATTCCTTTTATCAAAACAGTTAAAATTGAGAACGGTTCATCACTTCTTCATCCTTGTGACTTTTTAGCTCAGCTCATCTTTCAAAGGACTATGGGGACATCTGGTGGTGATGTGGAGTATCACTACCTCAAGCAGGCATGACAGAATTGTTGATGCTCGGTTAATAATATTTTGGGGGATGCTGCAGTAACTAAATAAAATTCTACTTTACATTGCATTTTCAGCTGTTTATATCTGATTGTTTCAAAAATAGCAATTCTAGAAAAGAACTGCTATAATAATATATATATATATATATATATATATATATAATAATAATAATAATAATAATAATACAATTGGTGTTTGTTCTGTCATTTCTTTGGAATGATTCTCTAAATTTGTAAAGTGACATGCACATGACAACTGGAGGGATCCAGGCAGCATCAACCATTGTCATGCAACATTTAAAATACATTCAAACAGGTTGCTTCAATCGGGGAAACAGGCTGTGTTTTCGGAAGGAAAATTAATCCACATTACTCACAATATATCACTATAAAGTGATTTTTTTTAAGGCAAGTATGTCAAGTTCCCAAGCAGCAGGAAGAGAATACATGTTAAGATTAGGTGTTAGCTGTAGAAGTTAAGACAACACAAACTATATTAAATCAAAGTGAAAGAGCAACATAGTGGCACATGGTGTTTTTAAAGTCTAGAAACAAACAATCCATCCAGGTACCTGTGGTGTTAACAGTCTCTCCTAATGCCTGTTAACATTACAAAGCTATTATTGAACTTGAACAGCGCAGACAGCTATTATACAAAAAAGACATAGCAAACATGCACAGAGGCAAAAAGACAAAATGCATATTTAGAATGCATTAACAGCTGATTTGAGGGGAGGTTATGGCTTGATTTCGCACTTTTCTGCGTGTATCTATAATAGGTAGGAATCACATAGAAAAAAGAGAGTATGCTAATTATTTAACATATTCTCTATACCCTGAGCAATCATAAAAAAAGAATTTAAAGAATGCTTAAAGAATCAGTTTACCCCAATCACACAAAAGCAGATTTCACAGAAGAAAAATCTCAGCACATAAAACCAAAACTAGCTGCAGAAATAGATACCGCGGAAAACTGTGTTTTGTAATTTGGGTAAACTGACTAATTAATAAAGGCAGGTGTTTATGTTATACAGAGGCCCAAACGTGTAGTTTTACCAGGGAAACTGTGCACCTGTTTGTTTTGGCTGCGGAAAGAAATACGATGACCTTTCTTCATGCACAAGTTACAAGAAAGTAAATACTTAATGTGAGAACTAATTGGTGTGGACACATGCCAATGAAGGTCATGTAAATACGCCATCACAGTGCTAGATTGATACTAACTCAGTGCTGTGAATAAATGTCACTGAAGTCAAACTTTTATATATATTGTGTGTGTGTGTGTATATATATATATATATATATATATATATATATATATATATATATATATATATATATATATATAAGGGTTGTAACGATATGCAAAATAAAACCGAAATCGCAAAGTGAGAAGGCAGAATCGCGACACACGTCTTCCATCTCCCAAAACAGAATCAAGGTTTGCATCGAATTGTGGGTCAAAAATCGTAATACGAATCAAACCCTGGGTTTGGTGTATCGTTACAGCCCTAATATATATACATATATATATATATATATATATATATATATATATATATATATATATATATATATATATATATATGTTTTTATATATATATATATATATATATATATATATATATATATATATATATGTTTATATACAGTCACTTACATTTCTTGCATCCACATTTCTTTATCCTTTTGGGATCGGTAATGTCATCATGGCAGGCTTTACAGTAAAACAGCGCCTGTGGAACAGAAACAAGAATTCAAAGTAAGTTATCAGAAAGAATAAGAAGAATTAATCATTTATATTCCCTGGTTTTTAAAAACAAGTCAGGCGTGAATTTTAGTCTAGGGTGGCCAAACGTCCTCTTTTGCCCGGACATGTCCACTTTTTATGTACTGTCTGAGGGAGGGTTATAAATTCATAAAAATGCCCGTTTTTTGCTGATTTTTATAGGACCATTAAGCGTGTACTTAAATTGATTGGCGCTTTGCACACAATACTACGGTACTTTGTTGTGTGACGCAACCGAGAGGCTGCCTTGTGGGCGACTCTGCGAGGCATACATCCAGGAGAAGATCAGACAGCGGGTCAGATCAGACAGCTGAGCAGCATTGCACAGAAAATGCAAGGTTAAGTGCAGCTTCACAGTTGAACTGCAAAAAAAAAACATTCCACGTACCGTCCCGGTCCGGACAAGTGGGAAACGGAGTGTACCATGTACAAAGCTAGCACATATGTGTCTAATAAAGGTGCTGGAGATCTCAAAGCTCAAATGGACACCAACAAACCTTATCTTATTACATTAAAAAGGTTTTAAGAAATATTTAGTTGAAGCTGACACAGAAAAGGTTATATTTAGAACATTATTTCATATTTATTTGAAAAGAGCAATTATTTTGTTACAGGTTGTTACATATTTTATCACATAAGTTATTTTTATACCATTGAGGCATAATAAAACATGTTCATTAACCTCTGAGAAACCTGTCTGAATTAGTGTTTCGAGGCCGGCAGTGTGTTCTTTATTGGAAATCAAAATATGGTCACCCAATTTTAGTTGTGTATCAAAAGTAAAACATGTTAAGCTATCTAGCGTGTTGCAAGCACTGTTCTAACCCACGAAACTAACTAAACAAGCTTCCCCGGCTACTTAATCCTAGCAAGCAACAAAACATTCTGAAACATGCCAAACCCTCCCACCCCAAACACAAACTTTTAAAAAACAGTTTCTTGTGACTGCAGTCACCCTTTAAAGTTGTAGTCCGTAAGATTTCCATCTATTTAATTGTCTGTTAAGTTCATATCTATCGAGTAATGAAAAAAAAAAAAGTAATGAAAAAACAGATGTTGATTGAGCATAGGACCCACTGATGAAAGTAGGGCTGCACGATTATGGCAAAAGGATAATCACGATTATTTTGATCAATATTGTGATCAAGATTATTATCATGATTATTTGTTGATTTTAA